>JAJQKJ010001778.1:0-192500 GCA_029574335.1 Rana kukunoris
CCCAATGCAGTTCTCTGGGGGGGGCGTTTCGCAACCATGTACAGTGCACAGGATTGGGGCCCCCCGGTGGTGAAACAATTATGGGGTTAGATTAGAGGTCGATCGATGTATAGGCCGATATTTGGCCGTTTTGGAGAAATCGGCATCGGCTGATTTTTATCCAAATCGGGCCGATATTTTACAATTTACCGCTAGCGGTGCCACGGATCCGGAGCTAGGCCGGAGCCGCGGCCTTTCCTGATGCTGTGACCGCGGCGGCAATCCGCGGATTGCCGCCGCGGTCACAGCATCAGGAAAGACCGCGGCTTCGGCCTAGCTCCAGAGCCGCGGCCATCTTGGTACACCCAGCGCGGCGTCTCTCCTCTGTTTACGCCCACAGAGGGGGATGGGCCCGCGCTCGTGGGACACACACCGCTCTGGTGTCTGTACTACGGGGGGGAAGGGGGGGTGTCTATACTGGAGGGAGAGGGGGTCTGTACTGAGGGGGGTGACACAATTTTTTTGCACCAGTGCCAATTAGTGCCACTTGCCATCCAGTGCCATCTGCCAGTAACAATACCAGTGCCACCATCCAGTGCCAATTAGTGCCACCTTCCATCCAGTGCCATCTGCCAATGCCACCTGGCAGTGCCAATACCAGTGCCACCATCTAGTGCCAATTAGTGCCACCTTCCATCCAGTGCCATCCGCCAGTAACAATACCAGTGCCAATTAGTGCCAATTAGTGCCACCTTCCATCCAGTGCCATCCGCCAGTAACAATACCAGTGCCAATTAGTGCCAATTAGTGCCACCTTCCATCCAGTGCCATCTGCCAGTAACAATACCAGTGCCAATTAGTGCCACCTTCCATCCAGTGCCATCTGCCAATGCCACCTGGCAGTGCCAATACCAGTGCCACCATCTAGTGCCAATTAGTGCCACCTTCCATCCAGTGCCATCCGCCAGTAACAATACCAGTGCGACCATCCAGTGCCAGTAAGTGCCACCTTCCATCCAGTGCCATCTGCCAATGCCACTTGGCAGTGCCAATACCAGTGCCACCATCCAGTGCCAGTAAGTGCCACCTTCCATCCAGTGCCATCTGCCAATGCCACC
Source organism: Rana kukunoris (assembly GCA_029574335.1). NCBI lineage: Eukaryota > Metazoa > Chordata > Amphibia > Anura > Ranidae > Rana > Rana kukunoris. The sequence continues at coordinate 1,098 of JAJQKJ010001778.1, forward strand.
TGGCAGTGCCAATACCAGTGCCACCATCTAGTGCAAATTAGTGCCACCTTCCATCCAGTACCATCCGCCAGCAACAATACCAGTGCCACCATCCAGTGCCAGTAAGTGCCACCTTCCATCCAGTGCCACCTACCAGTGCCAACTAAAGCCATCAGTGCCACCTGCCAATGCCAACCAGTGCTAACTATTGCCGCCCAGTGCCACCTGCCAGTGTCACCTGCCAGTGCCATCTGCCCATCAGTGCCACCTGCTACTACCATCTTTCAGTGCCATCCAGTGCAACCTGCCAGTGCCAATAAGTGCCTTCTGCTAGTGCCATCTTCCTTCCAGTGCCAATTAGTGCCATCCAGTGCCACGAGCCAGTGCCACCAATAAAAAATCAAAAATCGGCCTAAAATATCGGCCGCAAAAATCGGCATAATATATATATCGGCCTCCCAGATTTCTAAAAGTCGGCATCGGCCAGAGAAAAACCCATATCGGTCGACCTCTAGGTTAGATCAGGCAGTGAGGAGTTGCCGTAAGGCACAGAACGAACGCCCATGTGCTGCGCTATATACGTTTTACACTCAGTCACTCACCTTTCAGAGGACACAGGTGAACGAGCCTTAATGCATGTGCACCATCAGGGAGGGTGGACCAAGATGGCGGCACAGGACAACAAGCCTTAATGCATGTTCAACGACAGGGAGGGTGGACCAAGATGGCGGCACAGGACACAAGTAAACAAGCCTTAATGCATGTGCAGCATCAAGGAGGGTGGACCAAGATGGCGACACAGGTGAACGAGACTTAATGCATGTTCAGCAGCAGGGTGGGTGGACCAAGATGGCGGCACAGGACACAGGTTAATGAGCTATAATGTATGTGTGGCAGTAGGGAACACTGAATCTATGAGTAGGGATGAGCTCAGTCCTGTTCCTAGTCCACACCCACCTGAGAGATCCCACCAGGAAGTTGTCACCTGTACTGAGCCAATCATAAGGAGTTGTGAGGAGGAGCGACAGTCCCTGACACACAGGTAAACGAGTCCTAATGCATGTTCAGCAGCAGGCAGGGTGGACCAAGATGGTGGGCCAGGACACAGGTGAACGAGACCTAATTCATGTGCGGCAGCAGGGAGAGTGGACCAAGATGGTGGGCCAGGACACAGGTGAACGAGCACTAATGCATGTGCGGGAGCAGGGTGGGTGGACCAAGATGGCGGCACAGGACACAGGTTAATGAGCTCTAATGTATGTGTGGCAGTAGGGAACACTGAATCTATGAGTAGGGATGAGCTCAGTCCTGTTCCTAGTCCACACCCACCTGAGAGATCCCACCAGGAAGTTGTCACCTGTACTGAGCCAATCATAAGGAGTTGTGAGGAGGAGCGACAGTCCCTGACACAGGTGAACGAGTCCTAATGCATGTACGGCAGCAGGGAGGGTGGACCAAGATGCCAGCACAGGTCAAAACAGGTGAACAAGCCCTAATTCATGTGTGGCAGCAGGAAGGGTGGACCAAGATGGTGGCACATGACACAGGCTGTCAACCTGAAGAGCGGATTACTGCAGGAAAACGCTGAATCTGTGAGTAGGGATGAGCTCAGTCCTGTTCCTAGTCCACACCCACCTGAGAGATCCCACCAGGAAGTTGTCACCTGTTCTGAGCCAATCATAAGGAGTCGCGAGGAGGAACGACAGTCCCTGACACACAGGTAAACGAGTCCTAATGCATGTTCAGCAGCAGGCAGGGTGGACCAAGATGGTGGGCCAGGACACAGGTGAACGAGACCTAATTCATGTGCGGCAGCAGGGAGGGTGGACCAAGATGGTGGGCCAGGACACAGGTGAACGAGACCTAATTCATGTGCGGCAGCAGGGAGGGTGGACCAAGATGGTGGGCCAGGACACAGGTGAACGAGACCTAATTCATGTGCGGCAGCAGGGAGGGTGGACCAAGATGGTGGCACAGGACACAGGTGAACGAGACCTAATTCATGTGCGGCAGCAGGGAGGGTGGACCAAGATGGTGGCACAGGACACAGGTGAACGAGACCTAATTCATGTGCGGCAGCAGGGAGGGTGGACCAAGATGGTGGGCCAGGACACAGGTGAACGAGACCTAATTCATGTGCGGCAGCAGGGAGGGTGGACCAAGATGGTGGCACAGGACACAGGTGAACGAGACCTAATGCATGTGCGGCAGCAGGGAGGGTGGACCAAGATGGTGGCACAGGACACAGGTGAACGAGCACTAATGCATGTGTGGCAGCATGGAGGGTAGACTAAGATGGCGCACAGGTCAAAGGAGCCCTTATGCATGTGCAGCAGCAGGGAGGGTGGACCAAGATGGCGGCATGGGACACAGGTGAACTAGCCCTAATGCATGTGTGGCAGCAGGGAGGGTGGACTAAGATGGCGGCACAGGTCAAAGGAGCCCTAATGCATGTGTGGCAGCAGGGAGGGTGGACTAAGATGGCGGCACAGGTCAAAGGAGCCCTAATGCATGTGTGGCAGCAGGGAGGGTGAACCAAGATGGCGGCACAGGTCAAAGGAGCCCTAATGCATGTGCAGCAGCAGGGAGGGTGGACCAAGATGGTGGCATGGGACACAGGTCAAAGGAGCCCTAATGGCACTCTCTCCTTTAACTGACGTGTGCCATTTGGGCGATCATGTGACCGGACTAGAGCACCCTCCCACCAGGAATTGGTCACCCGTACTGTGCCAATTATAAGCGACCAAGGCTTTCCTGCCCCAAAGTCACACATATACAAGGAGACGTGTACATTTAGCCCCAGGGTGTATGATTGGCCCAGTACAGGTGACCGCTTCCTGGTTGGATCACTCAGGTGGGTGTGGACTAGGATCCAATCTCTTGGATCCAGTGGTTTCCTGCAGCAATCTGCTGTTCAGGTTGACAGCTTGCATCCTGTGCTGCCATTGTGGTCCACCTCAGCTAGTTGCCTCTTCTGGAGTCATGTAGCCCAGTCTTCAATGACGCATCTAGCCCCGCCCCTCAGCCATTCTGTGATTGGTTCCTGCAGCCAGCTAGTAGTATAGTAGCGATACCTACTACAGAGATTTCCAAATTCAATTCTACATTCCTGCCAATAAAAAGCACACACCACCACCATGATTCACAGTACGGATGGTGTTCACACACTGATGAGCTTTGTTGGCTTTCTGCCGCACAGCATCTCCTGCTAAAGTTCAGTTTTGGTCTCAGACTGGCAGATTGTTATTTCTGAGTCCTTCAGAACCTCCACATGGGATTTGGTATTCATTTCTCAGCCCAGCTTTGTGTGTCTGTGGTATCGATGTCCAAACTCATCTACAGTATATATCTTCTTCCAGATATTGGCCTCTTAGGTGCTCTGTGACTACATGGTCACCACCAGCTTTTCTCCAGGTAAAGTTTTGATGGTGTTCTCCAGGTTGACTTGTGGTAGGTGGTCTCCAGTTAGAAATGCGGTGGGTTGTGTTCTCCAGGTGTGTCCCAGCTCAGTTCCAGCCTTACTCCCAGTGTGTCCCAGTCCATTTCCAGCCTTGCTCCCATTGTGTCCCAGTTCAGTTCCAGCCTAGCTCCCATTGTGTCCCAGTTCAGTTCCAGCCTTGCTCCCAGTGTGTCCCAGTTCAGTTCCAGCCTTGCTCCCAGTGTGTCCCAGTTCAGTTCCAGCCTTGCTCCCAGTGTGTCCCAGTTCAGTTCCAGCCTTGCTCCCAGTGTGTCCCAGTCCATTTCCAGCCTTGCTCCCAGTGTGTCCCAGTTCAGTTTCAGCCTTGCTCCCAGTGTGTCCCAGTTCAGTCCCAGCCTTGCTCCCAGTGTGTCCCAGTCCATTTCCAGCCTTGCTCCCAGTGTGTCCCAGTTCAGTTCCAGCCTTGCTCCCAGTGTGTCCCAGTTCAGTTTCAGCCTTGCTCCCAGTGTGTCCCAGTTCAGTTCCAGCCTTGCTCCCAGTGTGTCCCAGTCCATTTCCAGCCTTGCTCCCAGTGTGTCCCAGTTCAGTTTCAGCCTTGCTCCCAGTGTGTCCCAGTCCATTTCCAGCCTTGCTCCCAGTGTGTCCCAGCTCAGTTCCAGCCTTGCTCCCAGTGTGTCCCAGTTCAGTCCCAGCCTTGCTCCCAGTGTTTTCCAGTTCAGTTCCAGCCTTGCTCCCAGTGTGTCCCAGTCCATTTCCAGCCTTGCACCCAGTGTGTCCCAGTCCATTTCCAGCCTTGCACCCAGTGTGTCCCAGTCCATTTCCAGCCTTGCTCCCAGTGTGTCCCAGTTCAGTTTCAGCCTTGCTCCCAGTGTGTCCCAGTCCATTTCCAGCCTTGCTCCCAGTGTGTCCCAGTTCAGTTTCAGCCTTGCTCCCAGTGTGTCCCAGTCCATTTCCAGCCTTGCTCCCAGTGTGTCCCAGTCCATTTCCAGCCTTGCTCCCAGTGTGTCCCAGTTCAGTTCCAGCCTTGCTCCCAGTGTGTCCCAGTTCAGTTCCAGCCTTGCTCCCAGTGTGTCCCAGTTGAGTTCCAGCCTTGCTCCCAGTGTGTCCCAGTTGAGTTCCAGCCTTGCTCCCAGTGTGTCCCAGTTCAGTTCCAGCCTTGCTCCCAGTGTGTCCCAGTTCAGTTCCAGCCTTGCTCCCAGTGTGTCCCAGTTCAGTCCCAGCCTTGCTCCCAGTGTTTTCCAGTTCAGTTCCAGCCTTGCTCCCAGTGTGTCCCAGTCCATTTCCAGCCTTGCACCCAGTGTGTTCAGTCCATTTCCAGCCTTGCACCCAGTGTGTCCCAGTTCAGTTCCAGCCTTGCTCCCAGTGTGTCCCAGTTCAGTTCCAGCCTTGCTCCCAGTGTGTCCCAGTTCAGTTCCAGCCTTGCTCCCAGTGTGTCCCAGTTCAGTTCCAGCCTTGCTCCCAGTGTGTCCCAGTTCAGTTCCAGCCTTGCTCCCAGTGTGTCCCAGTTCAGTTCCAGCCTTGCTCCCAGTGTGTCCCAGTTCAGTTCCAGCCTTGCTCCCAGTGTGTCCCAGTTCAGTTCCAGCCTTGCTCCCAGTGTGTCCCAGTTCAGTTCCAGCCTTGCACCCAGTGTGTCCCAGTCCATTTCCAGCCTTGCTCCCAGTGTGTCCCAGTTGAGTTCCAGCCTTGCTCCCAGTGTGTCCCAGTTCAGTTCCAGCCTTGCTCCCAGTGTGTCCCAGTTCAGTTCCAGCCTTGCTCCCAGTGTGTCCCAGTTCAGTTCCAGCCTTGCTCCCAGTGTGTCCCAGTTCAGTTCCAGCCTTGCTCCCAGTGTGTCCCAGTTCAGTTCCAGCCTTGCTCCCAGTGTGTCCCAGTTCAGTTCCAGCCTTGCTCCCAGTGTGTCCCAGTTCAGTTCCAGCCTTGCTCCCAGTGTGTCCCAGTTCAGTTCCAGCCTTGCTCTCAGTGTGTCCAGTCCATTTCCAGCCTTGCACCCAGTGTGTCCCAGTCCATTTCCAGCCTTGCTCCCAGTGTGTCCCAGTTCAGTTTCAGCCTTGCTCCCAGTGTGTCCCAGTCCATTTCCAGCCTTGCTCCCAGTGTGTCCCAGTTCAGTTCCAGCCTTGCTCCCAGTGTGTCCCAGTTCAGTTCCAGCCTTGCTCCCAGTGTGTCCCAGTTCAGTTCCAGCCTTGCTCCCAGTGTGTCCCAGTTCAGTTCCAGCCTTGCTCTCAGTGTGTCCCAGTCCATTTCCAGCCTTGCTCCCAGTGTGTCCCAGTTCAGTTCCAGCCTTGCAGCCAGTGTGTCCCAGTCCATTTCCAGCCTTGCTCCCAGTGTGTCCCAGTTGAGTTCCAGCCTTGCTCCCAGTGTGTCCCAGTTCAGTTCCAGCCTTGCTCCCAGTGTGTCCCAGTTCAGTTCCAGCCTTGCTCCCAGTGTGTCCCAGTTCAGTTCCAGCCTTGCTCCCAGTGTGTCCCAGTTCAGTTCCAGCCTTGCTCCCAGTGTGTCCCAGCAGTTCAGTTCCAGCCTTGCTCCCAGTGTGTCCCAGTTCAGTTCCAGCCTTGCTCCCAGTGTGTCCCAGTTCAGTTCCAGCCTTGCTCCCAGTGTGTCCCAGTTCAGTTCCAGCCTTGCTCCCAGTGTGTCCCAGTTCAGTTCCAGCCTTGCTCCCAGTGTGTCCCAGTTCAGTTCCAGCCTTGCTCCCGGTGTGTCCCATTTCAGTTCCAGCCTTGCTCCCAGTGTGTCCCAGTTCAGTTCCAGCCTTGCACCCAGTGTGTCCCAGTCCATTTCCAGCCTTGCTCCCAGTGTGTCCCAGTTCAGTTCCAGCCTTGCTCCCAGTGTGTCCCAGTCCATTTCCAACCTTGCTCCCAGTGTGTCCCAGCTCGCTTCCAGCCTTGCTCCCAATGTGTCCCAGTCCGTTTCCAGCCTTGCTCCCAGTGTGTCCCAGTCCATTTCCAGCCTTGCTCCCAGTGTGTCCCAGTTCAGTTCCAGCCTTGCTCCCAGTGTGTCCCAGTCCATTTCCAACCTTGCTCCCAGTGTGTCCCAGCTCGCTTCCAGCCTTGCTCCCAGTGTGTCCCAGTCCGTTTCCAGCCTTGCTCCCAGTGTGTCCCAGTCCATTTCCAGCCTTGCACCCAGTGTGTCCCAGTCCATTTCCAGCCTTGCTCCCAGTGTGTCCTAGTTCAGTTCCAGCCTTGCACCCAGTGTGTCCCAGTCCATTTCCAGCCTTGCTCCCAGTGTGTCCTAGTTCAGTTCCAGCCTTGCTCCCAGTGTGTCCCAGTTCATTTCCAGCCTTGCTCCCAGTGTGTCCCAGTTCAGTTCCAGCCTTGCTCCCAGTGTGTCCCAGTTCAGTTCCAGCCTTGCTCCCAGTGTGTCCCAGTTCAGTTCCAGCCTTGCTCCCAGTGTGTCCCAGTTCAGTTCCAGCCTTGCTCCCAGTGTGTCCCAGTTCAGTTCCAGCCTTGCTCCCAGTGTGTCCCAGTTCAGTTCCAGCCTTGCTCTCAGTGTGTCCCAGTCCATTTCCAGCCTTGCACCCAGTGTGTCCCAGTCCATTTCCAGCCTTGCTCCCAGTGTGTCCCAGTTCAGTTTCAGCCTTGCTCCCAGTGTGTCCCAGTCCATTTCCAGCCTTGCTCCCAGTGTGTCCCAGTTCAGTTCCAGCCTTGCTCCCAGTGTGTCCCAGTTCAGTTCCAGCCTTGCTCCCAGTGTGTCCCAGTTCAGTTCCAGCCTTGCTCCCAGTGTGTCCCAGTTCAGTTCCAGCCTTGCTCTCAGTGTGTCCCAGTCCATTTCCAGCCTTGCTCCCAGTGTGTCCCAGTTCAGTTCCAGCCTTGCAGCCAGTGTGTCCCAGTCCATTTCCAGCCTTGCTCCCAGTGTGTCCCAGTTGAGTTCCAGCCTTGCTCCCAGTGTGTCCCAGTTCAGTTCCAGCCTTGCTCCCAGTGTGTCCCAGTTCAGTTCCAGCCTTGCTCCCAGTGTGTCCCAGTTCAGTTCCAGCCTTGCTCCCAGTGTGTCCCAGTTCAGTTCCAGCCTTGCTCCCAGTGTGTCCCAGTTCAGTTCCAGCCTTGCTCCCAGTGTGTCCCAGTTCAGTTCCAGCCTTGCTCCCAGTGTGTCCCAGTTCAGTTCCAGCCTTGCTCCCAGTGTGTCCCAGTTCAGTTCCAGCCTTGCTCCCAGTGTGTCCCAGTTCAGTTCCAGCCTTGCTCCCAGTGTGTCCCAGTTCAGTTCCAGCCTTGCTCCCGGTGTGTCACATTTCAGTTCCAGCCTTGCTCCCAGTGTGTCCCAGTTCAGTTCCAGCCTTGCACCCAGTGTGTCCCAGTCCATTTCCAGCCTTGCTCCCAGTGTGTCCCAGTTCAGTTCCAGCCTTGCTCCCAGTGTGTCCCAGTCCATTTCCAACCTTGCTCCCAGTGTGTCCCAGCTCGCTTCCAGCCTTGCTCCCAATGTGTCCCAGTCCGTTTCCAGCCTTGCTCCCAGTGTGTCCCAGTCCATTTCCAGCCTTGCTCCCAGTGTGTCCCAGTTCAGTTCCAGCCTTGCTCCCAGTGTGTCCCAGTCCATTTCCAACCTTGCTCCCAGTGTGTCCCAGCTCGCTTCCAGCCTTGCTCCCAGTGTGTCCCAGTCCGTTTCCAGCCTTGCTCCCAGTGTGTCCCAGTCCATTTCCAGCCTTGCACCCAGTGTGTCCCCAGTCCATTCCAGCCTTGCTCCCAGTGTGTCCTAGTTCAGTTCCAGCCTTGCACCCAGTGTGTCCCAGTCCATTTCCAGCCTTGCTCCCAGTGTGTCCTAGTTCAGTTCCAGCCTTGCTCCCAGTGTGTCCCAGTTCATTTCCAGCCTTGCTCCCAGTGTGTCCCAGTTCAGTTCCAGCCTTGCTCCCAGTGTGTCCCAGTTCAGTTCCAGCCTTGCTCCCAGTGTGTCCCAGTTCAGTTCCAGCCTTGCTCCCAGTGTGTCCCAGTTCAGTTCCAGCCTTGCTCCCAGTGTGTCCCAGTTCAGTTCCAGCCTTGCTCCCGGTGTGTCTAAACAAGCGTCCAGCCAAGCCCTCGGTTCCACTCTGTGGCTTTGGCCACCAGCACCCAGTTGCTCTCCTAGGTGTTGGTAGTCCTCTCCGCCTCGGGTGGGATTGGATTCTTGAGCGGTGCCGGTGTGTATAGTGTGAGTGAGTTGGAAAGTTCCGGGAAGCGCTCCTTTGGAGAGATTGCGGCTCGGCAGAACGCTTCTTTGTTTACTTTTGCGTTCTTCTCACCTTTTGCCCCCCCCCCCTTCAGGCGATCTCTGAACATCTGCCAGCGCCTTGTCCTGTCAATCAGCCGCCTCCCCCGCACCTCTCGGATGTCGTCATTAATTCGATGTTGGATTTCAGCAAACCTGTGTTAGTTTTTCCTCAGTTTCAGCAGTTCATTAAATTGTGTTATATTGAGCCGTTTGAGTTATTAATGTGCTTGTTAATGGAAGCGACGACAGGCCGGGGGTATATTTTATCCAGATAAAATCTCAGAGTTTGTATCCTCAGCCAACACCACGGAGTGTAAAAGAACCATTTATTCCGAGACGTATTTCATTTTTATTGTGCAATAATAACCCAGCCGAGATCCCTCCTGACATATAGAGAGGATCTGTAAGTGGGCCGTAAGCCGGGCGTATATTTTTACTAGTCCTTTTCCGACAGGTGTTTTGATCAGGATATTTGATTTATGAAGGGGGACCATTTGGAATATGGGCTTTAAAAACTGGACTTCAAGTGTTTACAGCCCGTGGTTGCAGCTGTGATGGCCTTCCAGATCTTCCACATGGGTTTTGGTATGCATTTCTCAGCCCAGCTTTGTGAAGTCTCCGGGGTATAGTTGTCTCACATCCTCTATATACCTTCTACCAGATATTGACATCTTAGGTGCTTCTGTGGCCACATGATCACCACCTGGTGTTCTCCAGGCTGAGCTTTGGTGGGTTGTGTTCTCAAGGTAGAGCTTTGGTGGGTGATGCTCTCTAGGTTGAGTTGTGGTGTTCTCCAGGCTGAGCTTTGGTGGGTTGTGTTTTCCTAGTAGACCTTTGGTGGGTGGTGGTCTCCTGGTAGAGCTTTGGTGGTTGGTGTTCTCCAGGTAGAGTCATGGTGGGTGGTGATCTCCAGGTAGAGTCGTGGTGGTTGGTGATCTCTAGGTAGAGTCGTGGTGGTTGGTGTTCTCCAGGTAGAGTCATGGTGGGTGGTGATCTCCAGGTAGAGTCGTGGTGGGTGGTGATCTCCAGGTGGAGTCGTGGTGGGTGGCGTTCTCCAGGTAGAGTCGTGGTGGGTGGCGTTCTCCAGGTAGAGTCGTGGTGGGTGGTGATCTCCAGGTAGAGTCGTGGTGGTTGGTGATCTCTAGGTAGAGTCGTGGTGGGTGGTGTTCTCCAGGTAGAGTCGTGGTGGGTGGTGATCTCCAGGTGGAGTAGTGGTGGGTGGTGATCTCCAGGTAGAGTAGTGGTGGGTGGTGTTCTCCAGGTAGAGTCGTGGTGGGTGGTGATCTCCAGGTAGAGTCGTGGTGGGTGGTGATCTCCAGGTAGAGTCGTGGTGGGTGGTGATCTCCAGGTAGAGTCGTGGTAGGTGGTGATTTCCAGGTAGAGTCATGGTGGGTGGTGTTCTCCAGGTGGAGTAGTGGTGGGTGGCGTTCTCCAGGTAGAGTCGTGGTGGGTGGCGTTCTCCAGGTAGAGTCGTGGTGGGTGGCGTTCTCCAGGTAGAGTCGTGGTGGGTGGTGATCTCCAGGTAGAGTCGTGGTGGTTGGTGATCTCTAGGTAGAGTCGTGGTGGGTGGTGTTCTCCAGGTAGAGTCGTGGTGGGTGGGTGGTGATCTCCAGGTGGAGTAGTGGTGGGTGGTGATCTCCAGGTAGAGTAGTGGTGGGTGGTGTTCTCCAGGTAGAGTCGTGGTGGGTGGTGATCTCCAGGTAGAGTCGTGGTAGGTGGTGATTTCCAGGTAGAGTCGTGGTGGGTGGTGTTCTCCAGGTGGAGTAGTGGTGGGTGGTGATCTCCAGGTAGAGTCGTGGTGGGTGGTGTTCTCCAGGTAGAGTCGTGGTGGGTGGCGTTCTCCAGGTGGAGTCGTGGTGGGTGGCGTTCTCCAGGTAGAGTCGTGGTGGGTGGGGCTCTCCGGCTCTCCAGGTAGAGTCGTGGTGGGTGGCGTTCTCCAGGTAGAGTTGTGGTGGGTGGCGTTCTCCAGGTAGAGTTGTGGTGGGTGGGGTTCTCCAGGTAGAGTCGTGGTGGGTGGTGTATTGGATAGATAAGGCCAGAAGGTGACAAGGAGCATTCTCCATGTTTTGGGTGGGCGGACCCCTTTTCAATCAGAATTGGTTTGATCCAGCGATTCCCAGAGCAATATTTTATTGATGGTCCTCCTTGTCTTGTGCTCTTTTCAGCCTCCAGAGTGAACATTGCCGGAAATGTCTGTCATTCTGTTCGCCTCGGTGGTCCGCTCCAGAGATGGGCTCCCGCTGTCGGCCTCCACAGACCACGAACAAAACATGTCTGTCCAGGAGACAAAGAAGTACCTGAAAGTGGTTTCTAGAAAGCTGGAGCAACTCCCGGACCGGTGCACCATGAAGAGGGGGCCGCACACCATTAAGTGAGTCAATTCATAAGGGTTCTGTGTGCCGGGGGGGGGGTTTGTGTGCATATTGGGGTCTCTTCTCAATTGTTTCGCTCTGAGGTCTCTTCTTCATTGTACTGCTTGGGGGGGGGGGGGGGGTTGTATTTGTGGATCAGGGTCTCTTCTCTATTGCTCTGTTTTGGGGTGGTATGTGTGGTTCGGGGGCTTTGTCTTCATGTTCTGCTCGAGGGAGTGGGGGGGGGGGGGTTATTTGTGGATCAGAGTCTCTTTTCTAATCTACTCGGGGGTCTCCTCTCCCTTGTTCTGCTCAGGGGTCTCTTCTCCCTTGTTCTGCTCGGGGGTCTCCTCTCCCTTGTTCTGCTCGGGGGTCTCCTCTCCTTTGTTCTGCTCAGGGGTCTCCTCTCCCTTGTTCTGCTTGGGGGTCTCCTCTCCCTTGTTCTGCTCGGGGGGGTCTCCTCTCCCTTGTTCTGCTCGGGGGGGTCTCCTCTCCCTTGTTCTGCTCGGGGGGTCTCCTCTCCCTTGTTCTGCTCGGGGGTCTCCTCTCCCTTGTTCTGCTCGGGGGTCTCCTCTCCCTTGTTCTGCTCGGGGGTCTCCTCTCCCTTGTTCTGCTCGGGGGTCTCCTCTCCCTTGTTCTGCTCGGGGGTCTCCTCTCCCTTGTTCTGCTCGGGGTTCTCCTCTCCCTTGTTCTGCTCGGGGGTCTCCTCTCCTTTGTTCTGCTCAGGGGTCTCCTCTCCCTTGTTCTGCTCGGGGGTCTCCTCTCCCTTGTTCTGCTCGGGGGGGTCTCCTCTCCCTTGTTCTGCTCGGGGGTCTCTTCTCCCTTGTTCTGCTCGGGGGTCTCCTCTCCCTTGTTCTGCTCGGGGGGGTCTCCTCTCCCTTGTTCTGCTCGGGGGTCTCTTCTCCCTTGTTCTGCTCGGGGGTCTCCTCTCCCTTGTTCTGCTCTCTAATGCTTATTGATCTCTATGGTGGATCAGTCTGACAGAGATGGGGGCGGGGAACCTGCATCGCTTAATTACCCCCCCCCCCCCCCGGGAGGCTTTTTCTGTTTTTCAAAATAAAACAATTGATTTTCCGCGATGGAAATGTATGTAGAGCGCCGCGCTGTCATTACACATGAAAGTCGTCTATTACAAATAAATTATCACCCAAGTCGAGCGCAAACAATAACAGCGCCAATAAATCACACCAAGAAAAGTATTACAGAACGCAAATGATAAATTGTAACATAAGATGAATAAATGATACATTGTGTCCCCCTCCTCCGCTCCTTCTGATCCAATCCCAGTACAGGTGATCCCACAACCAGCGCTGCACCACACCGACCCACCAGAAGAAGACCACCCTGCAAGATTTACGCCACATTGACCCCCCGCTTCACACTGATACAGCGTGGGATTCGTAGCGATTCCTGCGCGTTTCCGGCACCGCATCACAATCCATTCATGTGACCCGCCGCGGATGGCAATGTTAAGTTGACGACTCCCCAAAAACAGAACAGGCTGTTCTGTTTTTTGGGGTGTCGGTAACTTAACATTGCCATGAATAGATTGTGACGTGCTGCGGGAAACGCACGAGGAATCGCTACGAATCCCCCACGCTGTATCAGTGTGAAGCGGGGGGTCAATGTGGCCTAAATCTTGCAGGGTGGTCTTCTTCTGGTGGGTCGGTGTGCTGCAGCGCTGATGGTGGGATCACCTGCACTGGGATTGGATTCACCGGGCCAGATTCTCGTAGATCGGCATATATGGCAGCGGGGCGTAGCGTATCGTATTTACGCTACGCCGCCACAACTTTGGACGCAAGCGCCGTATTCTCAAAGCATTTTGTCCTAAGTCACGGCGGCGTAGCGTAAATGGGCCGGCGTAAGCCCGGGTAATTTAAATTGTGCTTGGAGTGGGCGTGTAGTATGGTAATCAACAGTGACCCCATGTAAAAGACGTTTTTAACAAACGGCGCATGCGCCATCCGTGGACGTATCCCAGTGCGCACGCTCAAAATGACACCGCAAATACTCATTGGTTTCGACGTGAACGTAATTTACGCAAAGCCCTATTCGCGAACGATTTGCGCACACGACGGAAAATTCGACGCTGTCCCGACGTCCATACTTAACATTGCGTACGCCTCCTATAGCAGGGGTAACGTTACGCTTATGCAAACGATGTAAAATACGACAACCGGGCGCAAGTACGTTCGTGAATCGGCGTATCTAGCTCATTTAGATATTCGACGCGTAAATCGACGGAAGCGCCACCCAGCGTTAATATGCAAATAAGATACGACGGCGTAAGAGACTTGCGCCGCTCGTACCTTAGCAAAATTCCGGCGTATCTTGTTTTCTGAATACAGAAAATAGATACGCCGGCGCATCTTAGAAGTTACACGGCGTAACTCGTTTAAGAATCATACCCGCTATGGGCCAGATTCTCAGAGGCGCTACGACGGAGTATCTCAGATACCCCGTCGTATCGCCGTTTTTTTGCCTCGTATCTATGCGCGTGATGCTTAGCATCACTTTGGCGTAGATACGCTTAAACATCCGACAAGTGTAAAACCATTACACTTGCGGATCGTAGCTGTAATGACAACTCCGGCCACTAGGTGGCCTTTACGTTGTTTTCTCATTTGCCTATGCAAATGAGGCTACTACGCCGATTCCCGATCGCTTTTACGCCGCCCCGTCGTCGCGTACGTCGTTTTCGTTCGCGTAAGGTTACCCCTGCTTCTATGAGGAGTAACCTTACGAAGTACCGTCGGGTCCCGTCGGGCGCCATCTTAAGTATGGCGTCGGGTCAGCGTCGGCTTTTTACGCACAAATGGATTGTGACGCGGTGCCGGAAACGTCACTTACGTCGTTTTATTAACTCGTTCGCGAATAGGGCATTGCGTAGTGACGATCACGTGGTTTTGATGTCGTTTTCAACGACGCTTTCCGAAGTGAGCTGGAGCATGCGCACTGGGCTTTTTCCCCGGCCGGCGCATGCGCAGTTCATTCGACGCGGGGGGCGCGCTTCATTTAAATACAAGCCGCCCCCTTTGAATTACGCGGGCTTACGCTGGGCCATTTTCGCTACGCCAACGCAAACTACGGAGCAAGTGCTTGGAGAATACGGCACCTGCTCTAGTACGATGCGCCGGCGAATTTCTATGAGAATCTGGCCCACTATGTATTGGTTCAGGAGGAGGAGGGGGACACAATGTATCATTTATTCATCTTATGTTACAATCTATCATTTGGGTTCTGTAATACTTTTATTCACACTGATGGATTTCTTGGTGTGGTTTATTGGCGCTGTTATTGTTTGCGCTCGACTTGGGTGATGTTTTATTTGTAATAGACGACTTTCACATTTAATGACAGCGCGGCGCTCTACATACATTTATGATCGCGAAAAATCAATCATTTTATTTTGAAAAATAGAAGAAGCTTCCTGGTGGGGGGGGGGAGTTGTTAGGCGATGCAGGTTCCCCACCACCATCTCTGTCAGAAATTTCCGGTCTGTGTACTGCTTCAACGACTGTCATTTTTTAATGTTTCCTACAGTACCAATGAGCATGCAGCCTTTGTTTACAAGCGTGATTAGTAACCGATCACGTGGTACAGAGCCAATTTCATTGGCCCTGTACCCTAATCTAAGATCCGTTATGTTTTCATATGCCTTCCCGCCTTCAGGAAGCAGCCGTTCAGCTGTTTTAGCACAGTGGCCAGGCAGCGGGTAGGTAAAGCCCCTGCACCCCAGTCTGTGCTGCTGTGGAGCGATGAACACGCCTGGACTAACACGCATCATTTGAATAGGATTTCGAACTACCCCAATGGAGCAATAACTGTCTCGGTACTGGTGTGGAGGTGACCATGGACACTATTTGTTAAATATTTCCGATCACTGTTAGAAACCCAGCAAATTTGATGGATGTGATTGGTTGCAGGGATCACATGGTACAGGACCAACTTCCTTGATCTGTGATCTGCCGTGTCTGAAGAACGCAGTGATTACAGTGCGTGCCACTGCGCTCCCTAGAGGGAGCACTCGAGCGAGAAGAGCAGAAGCGACACTGGGAATGGCGTGGCTGGTGATCAGAGACACTGGCTGGCTGCACTGGCATACAGTGTCATCGGAGCAGCTAGCCAGTGTTCCTGATCAGTAGGCACACCAGTCTCAGTGTCAGCATAGTGACAGTGTACTGCTTAAGCACTGATCGAGTGCGAAATGCGTCGGCTGTCCTGTTTTCTGTGATTGCTGTGACTGTACATGTTTTTGGATTTACAATAAAGACAACTTTTTTCGTTTGAAAATCCTTGGAGTGCGGCCGTCCTTCCCTCTTTTCTTCATCATCTGTACTGCTCCAGTGACTGTGATTTTTTTTACATTTATTGAATGTTTTCAATCAGTGTTGGAAACCCAGCAAATATGATCAATGTGATTGGTTGCAGGGATCACATGGTACAGGACCAACTTCCTTGATCTGTGATCTGCCGTGTCTGAAGAACACAGTGATTACAGTGCGTGCCACTGCGCGCCCTAAAGGGAGCGCTGAGAGCAGGAGGATGTTTTAATGTGCCCTCCCGCCCTCACAGAGCAGGCACCCAGCTGTTTTAATGCCGTGGCCAGGCAGCAGGTAGTTAACGCCCAAGCACACTTACCTGTGCTGCTGAGGTGTGATGAACACGCCTGGATTGACATGCATCAATAGGATTCCTAATGCACCACAATGGAGCAGAAACTGACACAGCAGTGGTGTGGAGGTGACCACGAACACTGGCTGGTCTGGTGACACTGGGACTGGTGTGGAGATTACCATGGACACTGGCTGGTGTGGAGGTGACCACTGGGACTGGTGTAGAGGTGACCATGGAGAATGTGACTGGCTGGTCTGGTGACACTGGGACTGGTGTGGAGGTGACCACTGGGACTGGTGTGGAGGTGACCACTGGGACTGGTGTGGAGGTGACCATGGAGACTGTGACTGGCTGGTCCGGTGACACTGGGACTGGTGTGGAGGTGACCACTGGGACTGGTGTGGAGGTGACCATGGACACTGTGACTGATGTGAAGGTAACCAGGGCCACTGTGACTGGCTAGTATGGTGAAACTGGGACTGGTGTGGAGGTGACCATGGACACTGACTGGTCTGGTGACACTGGGACTGGTGTGGAGGTGACCACTGGGACTGGTGTGGAGGTGACCATGGACACTGTGACTGGCTGGTCCGGTGACACTGGGACTGATGTGAAGGTAACCAGGGCCACTGTGACTGGCTAGTATGGTGAAACTGGGACTGGTGTGGAGGTGACCATGGACACTGGCTGGTCTGGTGACACTGGGACTGGTGTGGAGGTGACCACTGGGACTGGTGTGGAGGTGACCATGGACACTGTGACTGGCTGGTCTGGAGACACTGGGACTGGTGTGGAGGTGACCACTGGGACTGGTGTGGAGGTGACCACTGGGACTGGTGTGGAGGTGACCATGGACACTGTGACTGGCTGGTCTGGAGACACTGGGACTGGTGTGGAGGTGACCACTGGGACTGGTGTGGAGGTGACCATGGACACTGTGACTGGCTGGTCTGGAGACACTGGGACTGGTGTGGAGGTGACCTGGGTGGTCTGGAGACACTGGGACTGGTGTGGAGGTGACCTGGGTGGTCTGGTGCCACATGTGTTCGCATGATCCCCATAACTAAGCACCGGGGGGGGGGGGGGCGAAACGCGTTGAGGGCGTGGCCTGATTGGAGTCCAGGCTGAGGTTGCCACTCTACTCATCTCTGTAAGACACCATAGAGGTGTGGCTTCCAGGGGTCACCTCCTTCCCCTACAATGCATGTGTGTTAGGGACCCATTCAGTATGTTGTACCAACGCATGGAACGCCCGTTGTCGCAGCACGCCGGTGTGAATGCGCTCTTCAAAATGTTCTCGGGTATTTCTCTTTTTTACAATCGCTGTGTGCCTCCCATGAACCTCGTGTTGACATGTGGGCCGTAACGCTACATCAAAGTGCGTTTTCATGTCATGACCTCTGACACGCAGGTGACGAGACGCGACGTGTGACATTGTGAGGAGGACATGACTTTTACATTCGGTGACCGCATAGTCCATCGATCGGACGCAGAGAATACGATGAAATATAATTATCCCGCATTACCGCTCCTCTGAGGTCACTATGGAGAGACTTCAATCCGCAGACGGTTATTACGGGGGCGAACGTTTGTCACCGCGTCACATTAGAAGATCGCGTCCTTCTGAGCGCCCCAGCCCCGCCCCCGGTACACCGCGCTCCGCGGAGATAATCGCTCTCTGGATCCTGGTTGGTATTTTTGGATTTTTTTTCTTTTATTGATCTCATAAGAAGGAGAATTGGAGGAGGATTGTTGATTGTAAATAATTTGATTAGTTTCCATCCCTTTAATTAGAACGGATATTTCTCCATTGTGAACAATCGCAGAGTTGCGTCTCCATTTAATGATTGGAAATAAAATAAAATTCGGATTAATTAAAAATAAAGAAAAGTTTTCCGATCGCGGCGGAGTGTCGTTATTTCTGTCCTTTGTCGGGTACAAGGACATCGCAGTGCGGTCTGCGCTGTGCTCCGCTGCGGCACGCCATCTATCGGGGTATTAACGTGGGGGGGGGCGGGGTGTCAGGAGACCAAAAAAAAGGGGGGGGGGGTCCAGAGATCTCTGCTTAAAGTGATACTAGAAACACACACCCCTTCAATACCGGGGGGCCACTTTACCCCCTTCCTGCCCAGGCCAATGTTCAGCTTTCAGCGCCGTCACACTTTGACAATTGCGCAGTCATGCAACACTGAACCCACATGAGATTTTTATCAATTTATTTTTCACACACATAGAACTTTCTTTTCGTGGTATTTTTTTATTCACCATCAGAGTTTTTATTTTTTGCTAAACAAACCAAAAAAGACCGAAACTTTGGAATAAAATAAAAATTCATAGTTTGTTATAAATTGGAATTTTTCTCCTTCACTGTTGTGCGCTGAGGCAGCACTGATAGGCGGTACTGGTGGCCACTGATAGGCGGTACTGGTGGACACTGATAGGCGGTACTGGTGGACACTGATAGGCGGTACTGGTGGACACTGATAGGCGGTACTGGTGGACACTGATAGGCGGTACTGGTGGACACTGATAGGCGGTACTGGTGGACACTGATAGGCGGTACTGGTGGCCACTCATAGGTGGTACTGGTGGACACTGATAGGCAGTATGGTGGACACTGATAGGCGGTACTGGTGGACACTGATAGGTGGTACTGGTGGACACTGATAGGCGGTACTGGTGGATACTCATAGGTGGTACTGGTGGACACTGATAGGCGGTACTGGTGGACACTGATAGGCGGTACTGGTGGACACTGATAGGCGGTACTGGTGGACACTGATAGGCGGTACTGGTGGACACTGATAGGCGGTACTGGTGGACACTGATAGGCGGTATGGTGGACACTGATAGGCGGTACTGGTGGATACTCATAGGTGGTACTGGTGGACACTGATAGGCGGTATGGTGGACACTGATAGGCGGTACTGGTGGACACTGATAGGCGGTACTGGTGGACACTGATAGGCGGTACTGGTGGACACTGATAGGCGGGTACTGGTACTGATAGGCGGTACTGGTGGACACTGATAGGCGGTACTGGTGGACACTGATAGGCGGTATGGTACTGATAGGCGGTACTGGACACTGATAGGCGGTATGGTGGACACTGATAGGCGGTACTGGTAGACACTGATAGGCGGTACTGGTGGACACTGATAGGCGGTATGGTGGACACTGATAGGCGGTACTGGTGGACACTGATAGGCGGTACTGGTGGACACTGATAGGCGGTACTGGTGGACACTGATAGGCGGTACTGGTGGACACTGATAGGCGGTACTGGTGGACACTGATAGGCGGTACTGGTGGACACTGATAGGCGGTATGGTGGACACTGATAGGCGGTACTGGTGGATACTCATAGGTGGTACTGGTGGACACTGATAGGCGGTACTGGTGGACACTGATAGGCGGTACTGGTGGACACTGATAGGCGGTACTGGTGGACACTGATAGGCGGTACTGGTGGACACTCATAGGCGGTACTGGTGGACACTGATAGGCGGTACTGGTGGATACTCATAGGTGGTACTGGTGGACACTGATAGGCGGTATGGTGGACACTGATAGGCGGTACTGGTGGATACTGGATAGGTCTAGTAGGCAGTGGTACACTGGTACACTGATAGGCAGTACTGGTGGCCACTGATAGGCGGTACTTGTGACCACTGATAGGCGGTACTGGTGGCCACTGATAGGTGAGTCTGATAGAGAAACTGGTATGCGGCACTAATAGGCAGCACTGATAGGTGGCATTAATGGGCACTGATAGGTGGCGCTGATGGGCAGCACCAATGAACACTGAGGCGGCACTGGTAGCAATTGATAGGTGGCACTGATGGGCACTGGTAGGCGGCACTGGTGGCCACTGATAGGCGGCACTGGTGGCCACTGATAGGCGGCACTGGTGACCACTGATAGGCGGCACTGGTGGCCACTGATAGGCGGCACTGGTGGCCACTGATAGGCGACACTGATAAGGAAACTGGTAGGTGACACTAATAGGCAGCACTGATAGGTGGCACTGGTGGCCACTGATAGGTGAGTCTGATAGAGAAACTGGTATGCGGCACTAATAGGCAGCACTGATAGGTGGCATTAATGGGCACTGATAGGTGGCACTGGGCACTGATGTGCACTGATAGGTGGCACTGATGTGCACTGATAGGTGGCACTGATGGGCAGCACTAATGAACACTGAGGCGACACTGGTAGCAATTGATAGGTGGCACTGATGGGCACTGGTAGGCGGCACTGGTGGCCACTGATAGGCGACACTGGTGCCCACTAATAGGTGGCACTGGTGGCCACTGATGGGCACTGATAGGCGACACTGATAGGGAAACTGGTAGGTGACACTAATAGGCAGCACTGATAGGTGGCACTGATAGGTGGCACTGGTGGACACTGGCAGCACTGGTGGGCACTGATAGGTGGTACTAATGGCCAGCACTGATAGGGGACACTGATTGGTGGAACTGATTAGCGGCACAGATTGGGACCGATGTCCATGTAACAGAAGGCGGTGGCCAGCTTTCCTATAACCGGCTTCTGTTTACTTCTGTGATCATCTGTCCATTGGCTGACAGCTGATCATGTGGTAAGGGGCCGTGATGTGATTGGCCCTTTACCCTGTTTTGGGACCAGTCAAGTCCGAAGGGCTCGATCACAGAGCATGCCGCAGGGGGCGTGCGAGCAGCGCAATCATGGGAGGGGACGTCTATTGACGCCCTCCCGACACTAACAGCCTGAGCTGTACCCGTCTTTCGGCTATAGCGCAGGTGGAAAATGGTTCATTTACATCGTCTCTTCTACTTCTGTATGAGGATGACGGCTCTGTAATTATTTTAATAAAATAACAATCTAAGTAGCTTCTTCCTAATCAATATCTGGATGTCACATGACCCGGCTCTCTCCCAGCCCGTCTGCAGGGAAACATGAGCAGGAGGAGCTTCTAGGCGTCTACTGCCGGTCACATGCTCCAAATAAAAAACAGCCTTTGGGATACGGAGTCAAATATTAATGGCCATGGAAAGGGGGGGGGGAGGGGCGACTCCGTATCAATGACTATGGAAGCGGGAGGCAACTCCAAAATTATGGCTGTGGCAATTACACATATCTGGATAAATGTAAGCAGATTTTCAAACCAATGAGGGCGTCAACTCCATTTTATGGGCCGGGAGACTGGCCATGGGGGGGGGGTGGCAATAAGGGGAGGGACAACAAAACTCTTATTGGTGGCCATGAGTGGAGGGGATATCCTCTAATGCAAGGGGGGAGGCAGGCAAGGTCTCCATATTAATGGCGTATGGGAGGAGGGGACATGGGGGAGGGGAGCAAATGAGAGGGGAGCTCCATATTAATGGCCATAGGGGAGGGGAGCAACTCCATATTAATGGCCATGGGGGAGGGGAGCAACTCCATATTAATGGCCATGGGGGAGGGGAGCATCTCCATATTAATGGCCATGGGGGAGGGGAGCAACTCCATATTATTGGCCATGGGGGAGGGGAGCAACTCCATATTAATGGCCATAGGGGAGGGGAGCAACTCCATATTAATGGCCATGGGGGAGGGGAGCAACTCCATATTTTTTTATAAAGATTTTATAGAGAGATAATGCAATACAGGATTCAGTATCAAGTATATTACATTTTCAGTATGGTATAAACAACATGAAATTTAAACACGTAGGGCCAGATTCTCATAGATTTTCGCTGGCGTAGAGTAAGCCATTTACACTATGCCGCAGCAACTTAACAGAGCAAGTGCCGTATTCTCCATGCACTTGCTCCGTAGTTTGCGGCGGCGTAGTGTAAATGGCCCAGCGTAAGGCGCGTAATTCAAAGGGGGCGGCTTGTATTTAAATTAAGCGCGCCCCCGCGCCGATCGAACTGCGCATGCGCCGGCCGGGAAAAAAGCCCAGTGCACATGCTCCAGCTCACGTCGGAAAGCGTCGTTGAAACCGACGTCAAAACGACGTGATCGTCACTTACGCAATGCTCTATTCGCGAACGACTTAGTAAAACGACGTAACCGACGGAAAAAGCCGACGCTGACCCGACGCCATACTTAACATGGCATCCGACGGTACTGCGTAAGGTTACCCCTCATATTAGCAGGGGTAACCTTACGCGGACGAAAACGACGTAAGCGACGACAAGGCGGCGTAAATGCGTTCGGGAATCTGCGTAGTAGCCTCATTTGCATAGGCAAATGAGAAAACAACGTAAAGGCCACCTAGTGGCCGGAGTTGTCATTACATCTACGATCCGCAAGTGTATTTGTATTACACTTGTCGGATCTTCACCCGTATCTATGCCAAAGTGATTCAAGGAATCACTCACATAGATACCCGGGGAAAAAAACGGCGATACGACGGGATATCTGAGATACTCCGTCGTATCGCCTCTGAGAATCTGCCCCTCTGTCTGACAAATGTAGACAGTGTGCATAAACTGAAAGTGAGTTACACAGCAAAATAACTATATCAATACCCAGATAGCTGGACGGATCATATTCAAACAGATCTAACAGAGCTACAAGGCGAAACAAGTAACAACCAAATTGGGGGGGGGGGAAACCACATAAAACAACTCTTGGTGTGATCAAAGGTGTCAGAGATAGTAGAAGAAGGAGCTGTTTTCAAGGTCATCCAGGTCTTTTTGTGGTCGAACACATGAAAGCGTACCATCGGGAGTAGAAACGTGCTCTGGAGGCTTCTTGTTTGAGGTCCGTGTTGATTTGGTCCTTGTATAGTAAACTAAGAAGCTCCCGTTCAATTTGTGACATAGATGGGCGGCAGGGCGAGGTCCAGTTCTTTAGGATGGCTCTTCTGGCAGTTAAGAGACATATCAGGGCCCAGTCTTTATAAGGTGGGCGCTTGTCAGGAGACCATGGCAGTAGTTGAGCGTTCCAGTAGCCAAAGATGAGGAGCAAGGGGTCTTTTGGTATTACCAACAGGGTTATGTTGAAGATATAGGGCCAGATTCAGGTAGATGGGCGCTTCTTTACTTTGGAGTAACGTTTCTCATTTACGTTACTCCGCCAACACTTTCGGCGCAAGTACTGTTATTCACATAGCACTTGCGCGTAAACTTGCGCCAGAGTAACGATAATGCGCTGGCGTAACCCGACGCAAGTGGAAGTGGGTGTGATCATATGTAAATGATGGGCGGAGCCCAGCGCAGAGGCTTACGTTCAGCGCATCATCCACGGAGCATGCGCAGTAAGTGAGGCTTCACTCGCCCCCTTGTGCGCATGCTCACAACTTCCGTCGGCACCACTTCACGGGAAACGTCAGCGCAATGCGTTTCGTTGGGCATTTAAATGCGCCCGTAGAAGCGCCATTCCAGCACTAAAGTATATCCTGTTCCCCCTCCCCGCAGTGAAGTTACTTTTGTTCTGAGATGGCTGCTCCCGTTCCCCGCAAACACACAGGAGAAAGCTGAACTCTAAAGGCCAGGAGCTGTCAGCCGTCATCTCGGCTATGGAGACCTATGATGTCTTCCTCCATGGCTGGCAAAGTTGACAGACAAGCATGGACAGAGGTGTTGTCCTGCAAGTGGGGGTGCTCAGCTAGCTCTTATCGTCGGTAACGCTGCTGTAGCTGCTCTCCTGCTGACCTGTGGCCGTCTGGAGTAAAGATAAAGCAGCTATTTGTAGAAATAACTTTGCGCCGGACGGACGAGATACGCGCGGCGCATGTAGCCAGCGTATGGTGCTAATCCGTTCGCGAATCGGGAAATAACCCTCATTTGCATATTTGCAGGGGAAATCAATAGGCGCGACTGATGCGCCAAGCGAAATTATGCGCTGACGATACTCTGGCGTCGGAAAGTTAAGCCGATCGGAAATGGCCCGTTTTCTGTCGCATCTAGTTTGGTGGGTACGGCCACATAGAAACGACGGCGCATAATCACAGTTACGCGGCGCATATCGAAATACTCCAGCGCAAGTCTTGCTGAATCTGGCCCATAGGAGATAACTTGGTCCCAGAAAGTGGAGATATACGAGCACGACCCAAAAACGGTGGTTGGTGGCAGAGGGGACAGTTGGCAGCATTCGATGAAGGGTATGTAGGTGCGGTGGAGAATCTTTCGTTGGCTTTCTCTCCACACTTCATTAGGGATAAGCTGGTGAATTTTGTTGTAACCCAGTAGGAGTTTGTCCACCATGTCAGGGACTGGGAAGTCTTTACTCCAATCTGCTGCTGATGAAGATTTGATGGAGGGGATGGATTTTTGTAGAAGGGGTTTATAGATGTCGGAGATTGTGTAAGAACCGGCTTGGAGGAGTAGATCCGGGAATGACACTTGGAACCTCTTGCAGTCTTCCCTACAAGTTTTCCGAAGCTGACACACTGGCTAAAATGGAGAGCGTGAGTCAGGGGAAGTGAGAAACTGTGGGGACGTCCTGTGTCCATATTGCATAGGGTGGAGAATTTTGTGAGGCCTTTTTGTTCCCAGACATGGAAAGGTTTATGATCCACCCCAGGTGGGAAAAGAGGGTTCCTTTGGATTGTGAGGTGTCTGGACATGAAAGGGGAAAGTTTCAGGATTCTTAACAGGAGGTTATGCTGAAAGGGTTTAGGGACAGCTTTCCATTTGCAGTGTAGAAGGGCCACCAACGAGTAGGGGTGGACCATGAGACTTTCCAGGGCGTAGTTTGAGTAGCGGGAAGATTGTGCAATCCAGTCTAAACTTATCCGGAGTAAACATGCTAGGTTATACAGTCTAATATTTGGTAGGTTGATGCCCCCTTTGCGTCTGGCAGTTTTGTAAAAGCTATGCGTTGTCGCCTGCTCCGCCACATGAAATTTGAGATGGCCTTATTTAGTGATTGTATGTCCTTGTGCTGTAGACACAGCGGGACTGTCTGGAGCGGGTAAAGTAGGCGAGCAAAGCTGACCATTTTCACTAGATGACATCTCCCCAGATCCATCCAGCTATCCAGTTCTTGAGATATCTTTTTGAATAGAGAGGGAAAGTTAAGGTGGTATATAGAGGAGGGTAGTTTCCCTATCTTGATGCCTAAGTACGTTATGTGCGATTTAGCTACTGTCAAGGGTGAGTGGTGGACCCAGGGGCGGTTGGAGCAACTCCATATTAATTGGCATGGTCTTTGGAATGTTTCGATGACCTCGTACTTTTGTCCATATAGTATATGAATCAGGAATCCTGACTTCAGAAGAAATGAGGGAGATTGATTGGGGGAGGGGGGGGGGTAAAGGTTGGATAAGATGGAATAATAAACTCTCCTCGATCTCCTCTCTAGACCTAATACGATCGTACCGCCGCACACACAGATGCTGAGCGAAGCATTTTTTTTGCTTTACAGTGAAATGGAAGCTGTGGTTGGATGTTACGATCGATACATTGTACACCTAATGGGATATACAATATTAATGCACATCTAATGTATACTAGAGATGACCTCTCTGCATTCCTTAAAGGGGAACTACACCTCATAGGAAGCATTAGTCCAGACAGAATGGTCACAATGGGGTTGATTTGCTAAAGACAAATACTGTAGACTGTGCACTCTGCAAGAGAAGTTGCTCCAGAGCTTAAATGAGGGGAAGCCCTTCCCTTCCTCCCCTTCCCTCCCCTTCCCTTCCCACCCTCCCCTTACCTTCCCTCCCTCCCCTTACCTTCCCTTCCCTTCCCTCCCCTTTCCCGGGATGGGATGACAGGCAGTACATGGAGCTTGGGGTTCCAGTTTCTCGGGATGGAATGACAGGCAGTACATGGAGCTCGGGGGTTCCAGTTTTCCCGGGATGGGATGACTGGCATTAAAATTGGAGCCCGGGGGTTTAATTTTCCCGGGATAGGAGGACAGGCAGTACATGGAGCTCGGTGGTTCCATTTTCCAGGGATGGGAGGACAGGCAGTACATGGAGCTCGGGGGGTTCCAGTTTCTTGGGATGGGAGGACAGGCAGTACATGGAGCTTGGGGGTTCCAGTTTCCAGAGGTGAAAGGACAGGCACTACATGGAGCTTGGGGGTTCCAGTTTCCTGGGGCGGGAGGACAGGCAGTACATGGAGCTCGGGGGTTCCAGTTTCTCAGGATATGAGGACAGGCAGTACATGGAGCTCGGTGGTTCCAGTTTCCCAGGGTGGGAGGACAGGCAGTACATGGAGCTTGGGGGTTCCAGTTTCCCGGGGCGGGAGGACAGGCAGTACATGGAGCTCGGGGGTTCCAGTTTCCCAGGGTGGGAGGACAGGCAGTACATGGAGGTCGGGGGTTCCAGTTTCTCGGGATGGGATGACAGGCAGTACATGGAGGTCGGGGGTTCCAGTTTTCCCAGGATGGGATGACAGGCAGTACATGGAGCTCAGGGGTTCCAGTTTCTCGGGATGGGATGACAGGCAGTACATGGAGCTCGGGGTTCCAGTTTTCCCGGGATGGGATGACAGGCAGTACATAGAGCTCAGGGGTTCCAGTTTCTCGGGATGGGAGGACAGGCAGTACATGGAGCTCAGGGGTTCCAGTTTCTCGGGATGGGAGGACAGGCAGTACATGGAGCTCGGGGGTTCCATTTTCCCGGGATGGGATGACAGGCAGTACATGGAGCTTGGGAGTTCCAGTTTCCTGGGGTGGGAGGACAGGCAGTACATGAAGCTTGGGGGTTCCAGTTTCCCGGGGTGGGAAGACAGGCAGTACATGGAGCTCAGGGGTTCCAGTTTCTCGGGATGGGAGGACAGGCAGTACATGGAGCTCGGGGGTTCCAGTTTCCCGGGGCGGGAGGACAGGCAGTACATGGATCTTGGGGGTTCCAGTTTCCCTGGGTGGGAGGACAGGCAGTATATGGAGGTCGGGGGTTCCAGTTTCTCGGGATGGGATGACAGGCAGTACATGGAGGTCGGGGGTTCCAGTTTCTCGGGATGGGATGACAGGCAGTACATGGATCTCAGGGGTTCCAGTTTCTCGGGATGGGAGGACAGGCAGTACATGGAGCTCAGGGGTTCCAGTTTCTCGGGGTGGGATGACAGGCAGTACATGGAGCTTGGGGGTTCCAGTTTTCCCGGGGTGGGATGGCAGGCAGTACATGGAGCTCAGGGGTTCCAGTTTTCCCGGGGTGGGATGACAGGCAGTACATGGAGCTCGGGGGTTCCAGTTTCCCAGGGCGGAAGGACAGGCAGTACATGGAGCTCGGGGGTTCCAGTTTCCCAGGGCGGAAGGACAGGCAGTACATGGAGCTCGGGGGTTCCAGTTTCCCGGGCTGGGAGGACAGGCAGTACATGGAGCTCGGGGGTTCCAGTTTCCCGGGGTGGGATGACAGGCAGTACATGGAGCTTGGGGGTTCCAGTTTTCCCGGGGTGGGATGACAGGCAGTACATGGAGCTCAGGGGTTCCAGTTTTCCCGGGGTGGGATGACAGGCAGTACATGGAGCTCGGGGGTTCCAGTTTCCCGGGGCGGAAGGACAGGCAGTACATGGAGCTCGGGGGTTCCAGTTTCCCGGGCTGGGAGGACAGGCAGTACATGGAGCTCGGGGGTTCCAGTTTCCCGGGCTGGGAGGACAGGCAGTACATGGAGCTCGGGGGTTCCAGTTTCCCGGGGTGGGATGACAGGCAGTACATGGAGCTCGGGGGTTCCAGTTTCCCGGGGCGGAAGGACAGGCAGTACATGCAGCTCAGGGTTTCCAGTTTCTCGGGATGGGAGGACAGGCAGTACATGGAGCTCGGGGGTTCCATTTTCCCGGGATGGGATGACAGGCAGTACATGGAGCTCGGGGGTTCCAGTTTCCCAGGGTGGGATGACAGCCAGTACATGGAGCTCAGGGGTTCCAGTTTCTCGGGATGGGAGGACAGGCAGTACATGGAAGTCTGGGGGTTCCAGTTTCCTGGGATGGGAGGACAGGCAGTACATGGAGCTCGGGGGGTTCCAGTTTCCTGGGATGGCATGACAGGCAGTACATGGAGGTCGGGGGTTCCAGTTTCCTGGGATGGGAGGACAGGCAGTACATGGAGCTCGGGGGTTCCATTTTCCCGTGATGGGATGACAGGCAGTACATGGAGCTCGGGGGGTTCCAGTTTCCTGGGATGGGAGGACAGGCAGTACATGGAGCTCGGGGGTTCCATTTTCCCGTGATGGGATGACAGGCAGTACATGGAGCTCGGGGGGTTCCAGTTTCCCGGGGCGGGAGGACAGGCAGTACATGGAGCTCAGGGGTTCCAGTTTCCCAGGGCGGGAGGACAGGCAGTACATGGAGGTCGGGGGTTCCAGTTTCTCGGGATGGGATGACAGGCAGTACATGGAGCTCGGGGGGTTCCAGTTTCCCGGGGCGGGAGGACAGGCAGTACATGGAGCTCAGGGGTTCCAGTTTCCCAGGGCGGGAGGACAGGCAGTACATGGAGGTCGGGGGTTCCAGTTTCTCGGGATGGGATGACAGGCAGTACATGGAGCTCGGGGGTTCCAGTTTCCCGGGGCGGGAGGACAGGCAGTACATGGAGCTCGGGGTTCCAGTTTTCCCGGGATGGGAGGACAGGCAGTACATGGAGCTCGGGGGATGGGAGGCCGCACATCGCTTATTGCCTGTCTTGTCTTTTTGCAGCTTTATCACCTCTCTGGGGGTGAGTTACATGATGCTTTGCTCCGACACTTACCCCGGAGTCCTGGCATTCTGCTTCCTGGATGAGCTGCAGAAAGAATTCATCACAACCTACGAGATGATTCACATCAACACCGCCATCCGCCCCTACTTCTTCATCGAATTCGGTGAGTTCTCTCCTCTTCATAAATAACCGGGCAACCGCTACAGACACACCAACTTTGGGGGGGGGGGGGGGGGGTTCTGATCAGTCACTGGCAGCCTGAAGACTTCTCACTGATCTTTTGGTTTAATGAATAAACGTAAAAAAGATAAATAGAGATAAACAAAGCGCCTTGTCCTTCTGCCACTCTGGTCAGGCATTCCAGACTGACAGCCAGGAGTTCCGGGAGATGGAGAGATACAAAGTAACATTGTTTATACACAATGATCAGACGGGAGATAGAGATACAAAGTAACATTGTTTATACACATTGATTAGACAGGAGACAGAGAGATACGAAGTAACATTGGGGGGGGGGGGGGTGTAGTGCTGCGCTGTAAGGAAGAAAGTGGGGATGGGATAAAATGAAGAGGAAGTGTGGCAAAAAAATAGATACGTGGAAAAAAGAAAAAAGGAATAACCTAACTATTATACATAGTAATGTCAGAAAATGACAGTGGTGTATATAAGAAATATATATTAAACGTGCTAAATGCAGCCTAAGCCGGCTGCCAAACCAATGACAGTGCAAAATAACATATAAAGTGTAACTTCCTTATAACAATCTGGTGCACAAAGTGCCAGAAATCGCACACAACAGTGTTATTCAGGGTGAATGTCCATACAACAGGTAACAATGAGTCAATGCAATGTATAAATGCAATATGGATATAAAGTTCAAAAAAATTGCTGATGTAAAAGCCAAAATGCCGTGATGACCAGTTGCAGATGCTGTTTCCAAAATAAGTAAAGATGTCCCCTTACCTTACTACTGTAAGGTAACAGCAGAAAGCAAAGCCCAGGAGCACTTTTCAGGTTGAGTCCACTTGTGGTGTCATCCAAATAGGTAAATGTGGTGAGAATGGATCCTTCCTGGTAATCACCTCCAAACCATAATAGTCGCTCACATCCGGGAAAACAAAAAAATGCCAATAGTGTAGTACCATTAAAACAGGGGGGGGGGGGGGTTTATTAAAACAATAAATGGGTACTCACAAAGTTGAAATAAAAAACAGGCATAAAAACACAGGGCGTCCGCCAACGTCACCTCTGGTACCTCATACGCGTATTCGTCACTCCACTCCTGAGGAAGTCACGTGGAGTGACGAATACGCGTATGAGGTACCAGAGGTGACGTTGGCGGACGCCCTGTGTTTTTATGCCTGTTTTTTATTTCAACTTTGTGAGTACCCATTTATTGTTTTAATAAACCCCCCCCCCCTGTTTTAATGGTACTACACTATTGGCATTTTTTTGTTTTCCCGGATGTGAGCGACTATTATGGTTTGGAGGTGATTACCAGGAAGGATCCATTCTCACCACATTTACCTATTTGGATGACACCACAAGTGGACTCAACCTGAAAAGTGCTCCTGGGCTTTGCTTTCTGCTGTTACCTTACAGTAGTAAGGTAAGGGGACATCTTTACTTATTTTGGAAACAGCATCTGCAACTGGTCATCACGGCATTTTGGCTTTTACATCAGCAATTTTTTTGAACTTTATATCCATATTGCATTTATACATTGCATTGACTCATTGTTACCTGTTGTATGGACATTCACCCTGAATAACACTGTTGTGTGCGATTTCTGGCACTTTGTGCACCAGATTGTTATAAGGAAGTTACACTTTATATGTTATTTTGCACTGTCATTGGTTTGGCAGCCGGCTTAGGCTGCATTTAGCACGTTTAATATATATTTCTTATATACACCACTGTCATTTTCTGACATTACTATGTATAATAGTTAGGTTATTCCTTTTTTCTTTTTTCCACGTATCTATTTTTTTGCCACACTTCCTCTTCATTTTATCCCATCCCCACTTTCTTCCTTACAGCGCAGCACTACACCCCCCCCATTTTTATCTGCCTTGGTTGATACACCATTCAGTGCAGCAGCTGTATCCACCCACTCGTCTCCCCCCCCCCCACCCACTCCCCTCTTCCCCCCCCCCCCTCCCCCCGTTTATGGTAAGCGCGGTAATATTCACCCCAACATTTTCTACGAAGTAACATTGTTTATCTCCTGTCTGATCAATGTTTATAAACAATGTTACTTTGTATCTCTCTATCTCCCGTTTGATCAATGTTTATAAACAATGTTACTTTGTATCTCTCCATCTCCCGGAACTCCTGGCTGTCAGTCTGGGATGCCTGACCAGAGTGGCAGAAGGACAAGGCGCTTTGTTTATCTCTATTTATCTTTTTTACGTTTATTCACACTGATAGAAAGATACAAAGTAACATTGTTTATAAACATTGATCAGACAGGGGATAGTGAAATCAGAGGAGGCCGTTTCAGTCCAGGACAGAAGCCGGTACACCTGTGTGAGACCGAAGGGCGTCCGGAGCGAGGAGATAAATCTAATAACTATTTCTAAGTGACACTTGTAGGATTAGTGTGTGGCTCGGCGCTCCCCGTCTTGGATTGGTGGTGCTTGGCTCGGCGCTCCCCGTCTTGGATTGGTGGTGCTTGGCTCGGCGCTCCTCGTCTTGGATTGGTGGTGCGTGGCTCGGCGCTCCCCGTCTTGGATTGGTGGTGCGTGGCTCGGCGCTCCCCATCTTGGATTGGTGGTGAGTGGCTCGGCGCTCCCCGTGTTGGATTAGTGGTGCGTGGCTCGGCGCTCCCCGGCTAGGATTGGTGGTGCGTGGCTCGGCGCTCCCCGTCTTGGATTGGTGGTGCTTGGGTCGGCGCTCGCCATCTTGGATTGGTGGTGAGTGGCTCGGCGCTCCCGGTCTTGGATTGGTGGTGCTTGGCTCGGCGCTCCCTGTCTTGGATTGGTGGTGCTTGGGTCGGCGCTCGCCGTCTTGGATTGGTGGTGCTTGGCTCGGCACTCCCCGTCTAGGATTGGTGGTGCGTGGCTCGGCGCTCCCCGTCTTGGATTGGTGGTGCGTGGCTCGGCGCTCCCCGTCTTGGATTGGTGGTGCTTGGGTCGGCGCTCGCCGTCTTGGATTGGTGGTGCTTGGCTCGGCACTCCCCGTCTAGGATTGGTGGTGCGTGGCTCGGCGCTCCCCGTCTTGGATTGGTGGTGCGTGGCTCGGCGCTCCCCGTCTTGGATTGGTGGTGCTTGGCTCGGCGCTCCCCGTCTTGGATTGGTGGTGCTTGGCTCGGCGCTCCCCGTCTTGGATTGGTGGTGCGTGGCTCGTCGCTCCCGTCTTGGATTGGTGGTGCGTTGCTCGGCGCTCCCCGTCTTGGATTGGTGGTGCGTGGCTCGGCGCTTCCCGTCTTGGATTGGTGGTACGTGGCTCAGCGCTCCCTGTCTTGGATTGGTGGTGCTTGGCTCGGCGCACCCCGTCTTGGATTGGTGGTGCGTGGCTCGGCGCTCCCCGTCTTGGATTGGTGGTGCGTGGCTCGGTGCTCCTCGTCTTGGAATGGTGGTGCGTGGCTCGGCGCTTCCTGTCTTGGATTGGTGGTGCGTGGCTCGGCGCTCCCCGTCTTGGATTGGTGGTGCGTGGCTCGGCGCTCCCCGTCTTGGATTGGTGGTACGTGGCTCGGCGCTCCCCGTCTTGGATTGGTGGTGCGTGGCTCGGCGCTCCCGTCTTGGATTGGTGGTGCGTTGCTCGGCGCTCCCCGTCTTGGATTGGTGGTGCGTGGCTCGGCGCTTCCCGTCTTGGATTGGTGGTACGTGGCTCAGCGCTCCCTGTCTTGGATTGGTGGTGCTTGGCTCGGCGCACCCCGTCTTGGATTGGTGGTGCGTGGCTCGGCGCTCCCCGTCTTGGATTGGTGGTGCGTGGCTCGGTGCTCCTCGTCTTGGAATGGTGGTGCGTGGCTCGGCGCTTCCTGTCTTGGATTGGTGGTGCGTGGCTCGGCGCTCCCCGTCTTGGATTGGTGGTGCGTGGCTCGGCGCTCCCCGTCTTGGATTGGTGGTACGTGGCTCGGCGCTCCCCGTCTTGGATTGGTGGTGTGTGGCTCGGCGCTCCCCGTCTTGGATTGGTGGTGCGTGGCTCGGCGCTCCCCGTCTTGGATTGGTGGTACGTGGCTCGGCACTCCTCGTCTTTGGTGTCGGCACTCGGCGTCCCGGATGCTCCTTTGTTCCCAGACACAGCCGGCACTCTATTCTTAGTGCTCTATTTAGTGACATTTTGCTGCGGAGATGAAATGTTTGTGGCGTGATTTAGCGGGCGTGCGCTGACACCTCATAAAACGGATGACTCTGCCCCGATGGAGCGCCGGCGGCCTTTTTATTGGTAACAAACTGCGAAGCGAGTCCAATAAATAGCGAGCCGGGTAACAAGCGGCTGCAAATTATAGAGGCGGCTGGCTGGTAAGTAAGGCGTTTAGAAGAAGGTAAATTACTTTCTGCTGCAGGAAAATGACCGGGTGATAAACAGCGCGCCCATCGGAACGCCGCCGACAGGGCGCAGCGCGGATAATATAAGACGCGGGCAGCCGGAGAAAGGGTGGGCGTAATTTAATGAAAGAGGACAATTGCTAATGCGTTTCATCTCCTCCGACAGATAATTTCATACAGAAGACGAAGCAGCGATTCAATAACCCGCGCTCGCTCTCCACCAAGATGAATCTCGCCGACATGCAGATGGAGATCCGCCTGCGCCCACCCTACCAGGTGTCACCGCATGAGGTGGGCATGGAGAACGGCGTCCGCCATCGGAAAGATCTGGAATATAAAGGAATGGGTAAGAACGTCCACTCACTGGTAACGCCCCATATCGGGGGATGAGGTGTTCATAGGGGCCCGGGGCCCTCCAGCCATACACAGACCTCGTTTATATGGGTGTACTACAGCGAACTTCCATGGGAGGGCAGTGTTTGCCCCCCCGAGGGGGATTTACAGGTGTTCCATGCATCACCGTGCAGGCAGTCCCATTCATGTCAATTGGAACGCAGTAACTGCACAGACAAGTGCAGGTGTGGGGCCCCGGACGCACATTGTCTGTCTTCAGGGCCCTGCACCCGCATGGATGTCAGATATGGAGCACCAGCTGCGTCCCAACTGAAATGAACGGAACTGCCTGTATTGGGGATGCAGGGGTACACCAGTGCAAGCATAGCCCTCTCACTTTAGTACACTGCAAAGAGATTCAAAAGACGGGGCGCCACCATCTAAGTGTAGATTTTATTACCGACACATGTAGAAATTAAACATGCACTCACATTTAAAATAGATAAAAGGAATCTCTGGTCATTCAGTGGGCATCTGCAGATAGCGCCAGGGAAGCAGCCAGGTATTGCAGAGCAGCGTCTGGAAGCGGCTGTGGAACCCATGCAGAGTGCGCCAGGGAAGCAGCCAGGTATTGCAGAGCAGCGTCTGGAAGCGGCTGTGGAACCCATGCAGAGTGCGCCAGGGAAGCAGCCAGGTATTGCAGAGCAGCGTCTGGAAGCAGCTGTGGAACCCATGCAGAGTGCGCCAGGGAAGCAGCCAGGTATTGCAGAGCAGCGTCTGGAAGCAGCTGTGGAACCCATGCAGAGTGCGCCAGGGAAGCAGCCAGGTATTGCAGAGCAGCGTCTGGAAGCGGCTGTGGAACCCATGCAGAGTTCGCCAGGGAAGAGGCCAGGTATTGTAGAGCAGCAGCTTTGGAACCTTTGCAGAGTTCACTAGAGAAGCGCTAAGGTATTGCAGAGCAGCACATGGAAGCGGCTGTGCAACCTATGCAGAGTTCGCTACAAATTGGGAAAGGTAATGCAGAGCAGCACATGGAAGCGGCTGTGGAACCCATGTAGAGTGCACCAGAGAAGCGGTAAGGTATTGCAGAACAGTGGCTGTTGAACCTATGCAGAGTTCGCTACGAATTGGGAAAGGTAATGCAGAGCAGTGCATGGGAGCAGCTGCGGAGCATATGCAGAGTTTGCCAGGGAAGCGGCCAGGTATTGCAGAGCAGCAGCTATGGAACCTACGCAGAGTTCGCTAGGGAAGCGGGGTAAGGTATTGCAGAGCAACGCCTGGAAGCGGCTGCGGAACCTACGCAGAGTTCGCCAGGGAAGCGGCCAGGTATTGCAGAGCAGTGGCTGTGGAACCTATGCAGAGTTCAGTAGGGAAGCGGTAAGGTATTACAGAGCAGCGTCAGGAAGCGGCGGTGGAACCTATGCAGTTTGCTAGGGAAGCGGTAAGGTATTGCAGAGCGGCACATGGAAGCAGCTGCGGAACATATGCAGAGTTTGCCAGGGAAGAGGCCAGGTATTGTAGAGCAGCAGCTTTGGAACCTATTCAGAGTTCACTAGGGAAACGGTAAGTTATTGCAGAGCAGCACGTGGAAGCGGTGGTGGAACCTATGCAGAGTTCGCCAGGGAAGCGGTAAGGTATTACAGAGCAGCAGCTGTAAAACCTTTGCAGAGTTTGCTAGGGAAGCTGTAAGGTATTGCAGAGCAGCACGTGGAAATGGCTGCAGAACATATGCAGAGTTTGCCAGGGAAGAGGCCAGATATTGCAGAGCAGCGGCTGTGGAACCTATGCAGAGTGCACCAGGGAAGCGGCCAGGTATTGCAGAGCAGTGGCTATGGAACATATGCAGAGTTCACTAGGGAACCGGTACGGTATTGCAGAGCAGTGCATAGAATCGGCTGTGGAACCTACGCAGAGTTCGCAAGGGAAGCGACCATGTATTGCAGAGCAGCAGCTGTAGTACCTTTCCAGAGTTCGCTAGGGAAGCTGTAAGGTATTGCAGAGCAGCACATGGAAGCGGCTGTGGAACATATGCAGCGTTTGCCAGGGAAGAGGCCAGGTATTGCAGAGCAGCCGCTCTGGAACCTTTGCAGAGTTCACTAGGGAAGCGGTACGGTATTGCAGAGCAGAGCGTGGAAGCGGCTGTGGAACCTATGCAGAGTGCACCAGGGAAGCGGCCAGGTATTGCAGAGCAGTGGCTATGGAACATATGCAGAGTTCGCTAGGGAAGCTGTAAGGTATTGCAGAGCAGCACGTGGAAGTGGCTGTGGAACGTATGCAGCGTTTGCCAGGGAAGAGGCCAGGTATTGCAGAGCAGCAATTCTTGATTCTATGCAGAGTTCGCTAGGAAAGGGGTAAGGTAATACAGAGCAGTGCATGGAAGCGCCTGTGGAACCTATGCAGAGTGCACCAGGGAAGCGGCCAGGTATTGCAGAGCAGCGGCTGTAGGACCTATGCAGAGTTCACTAGGGAAGCGGTACGGTATTGCAGAGCAGCGCGTGGAAGCGGCTGTGGAACCTATGGAGAGTGCACCAGGGAAGCGGACAGGTATTGCAGAGCAGCGGGTGTAGAACCTTTGCAGAGTTCGCTACGAATTGGGAAAGGTAATGCAGAGCAGCGCATGGAAGCGGCTGTGGAGTTCATAATAGAAGCGAGGTGCCCCCCCCCCCCCTAAGGAGCTGACGTCATTGCGCTCCCATGCTCTGCAGGGATCCCTTTCTTCTTTGTCTATGTTCCTCATTGCTTGCTACAATAGTATCCTTATTATAAACATCGTCCTCTATCTGTTGAAGTGAGCAGTGGTTGGAGTGACGCGGGGGGGAGGGGGGGGGGGTCCATCTTGTGTTGTCGCTCCTGGCTGCGCAGGCCTCGCCCCCCCCCCCCCCTCCCCCGGCCTGTATCTACACCTCATTACCTCCATTGTCCCGATCTTTCCACCCCAGTGATTTACACAAAGAGTTTTCTTCCGCTTGGCTTCCTCGCCCTCGTGGAGGCGGCGGCACAATATGCGCCGTCTGCGATTCTTTTCCTTTCTCTCCATTATCATAGATTTCCAAGCCTGTGACTCCGACACAACCGATCCGTGTCACTCCACAACCAATCGCACGTTTATACCTCAGTGAGGGCGCCACACCAGCAAAACAAACAAGGAGCGGGGCGTGTGAAGTGTAGTATTGAGGGGAGAGAAGACAAACGATTGGCAACTCACCGTGGGGGGAAACATGAGATCACTGGAATGTAGGACAATCCGCCACGGGATTCCACTGCTGATAGGAGGAAGCACTCCGGGGCCTCTGCTAGAGAAGCCAACTTGTAGAGCGGCGCTGGAGACTGCAATAGGGAGCGCTGGCAACCGGCCTGAATCTCACGTTCTTCCCCATCCGATCACTGCTTGAGAAAGGAGCGTGATGCTCTGAAACGCGTAGGCACGCCTCCTGGGGACTGGAACTGGAGACCCTGGCCAACGGAGATCTTGTAGCCCAATATATCCCTAACAGCTGGCCAGCCAGATCTTGTAGTCCCACAGGTCCCTGGCAGCATGAATCTCACGTTCTTCCCCATCCGATCACTGCTTTAGAAAGGAGCGTGATGCTCTGAAACGCGTAGGCACGCCTCCTGGGGACTGGAATTGGAGACCCTGGCCAACGGAGATCTTGTAGCCAAATAGATCCCTGGCAGCTGGCCAACCAGATCGTGTAGTCCTACAGGTCCCTGGCGGCATAAATCTCACCTTCCTCCCCATCAAATCACTGCTTGAGAAAGGAGCGTGATGCTCTGAAACACGTTGGCATGCCTCCTGGGGACTGGAACTGGAGACCCTGGCCGGCGGAGATCTTGTAGCCCAATAGATCCCTAACAGCTGGCCAACCAGATCTTGTAGTCCCACAGGTCCCTGGCAGCATGAATCTCATGTTCCTCCCCATCAAATCACTGCTTTAGAAAGGAGCGTGATGCTCTGAAACGCGTAGGCACGCCTCCTGGGGACTGGAATTGGAGACCCTGGCCAACGGAGATCTTGTAGCCAAATAGATCCCTGGCAGCTGGCCAGCCAGATCGTGTAGTCCCACAGGTCCCTGGCGGCATAAATCTCACCTTCCTCCCCATCAAATCACTGCTTGAGAAAGGAGCGTGATGCTCTGAAACACGTTGGCATGCCTCCTGGGGACTGGAACTGGAGACCCTGGCCGGCGGAGATCTTGTAGCCCAATAGATCCCTAACAGCTGGCCAACCAGATCTTGTAGTCCCACAGGTCCCTGGCAGCATGAATCTCATGTTCCTCCCCATCAAATCACTGCTTTAGAAAGGAGCGTGATGCTCTGAAACGCGTAGGCACGCCTCCTGGGGACTGGAATTGGAGACCCTGGCCAACGGAGATCTTGTAGCCAAATAGATCCCTGGCAGCTGGCCAGCCAGATCGTGTAGTCCCACAGGTCCCTGGCGGCATAAATCTCACCTTCCTCCCCATCAAATCACTGCTTGAGAAAGGAGCGTGATGCTCTGAAACACGTTGGCATGCCTCCTGGGGACTGGAACTGGAGACCCTGGCCGGCGGAGATCTTGTAGCCCAATAGATCCCTAACAGCTGGCCAACCAGATCTTGTAGTCCCACAGGTCCCTGGCAGCATGAATCTCATGTTCCTCCCCATCAAATCACTGCTTTAGAAAGGAGCGTGATGCTCTGAAACGCGTAGGCACGCCTCCTGGGGACTGGAATTGGAGACCCTGGCCAACGGAGATCTTGTAGCCAAATAGATCCCTGGCAGATGGCCAACCAGATCTTGTAGTTCCGACAGGTCCCTGGCAGCATGAATCTCATGCCCACTCCGATACGATCGCTGCTTGAGAAAGGAGCGTGATGCTCTGAAACCCGTAGGCACGCCTCCTGGAGATTGGGACAGGAAGCACTGGCAACCACCCTGGCCAGGTCGGAGATCTTGTAGCCCTATAGATCCCTGGCAGCTGGCCAACCAGATCTTGTAGTCCCACAGGTCCCTGGTGGCATAAAACTCACATTTCTCCCCATCCAATTACTGCTTGAGAAAGGAGCGTGATGCTCTGAAACATGTAGCCACGCCTCCTGGACACTTGAACAGGAAGTGCTGGCAAACACTCTGGCCAACGGAGATCTTGTAGCCCAATAGATCCCTGGCAGCTGGCCACCCAGATCTTGTAGTCCCATGAATACCTGGCAGCATGAATCTTGCGATCCTCCCCATCCGATCACTGCTTAAGAAAGGAGCGTGATGCTCTGAAACGCGTAGGCACACCTCCTGGAGATTGGAACAGGAAGCGCTGGCAACCACCCTGGCTGGCGGAGATCTTGTAGCCCAAAAGATCCCTGGCAGATGGCCAACCAGATCGTTTAGTCTCACAGGTCCCTGGCGGCATAAATCTCACCTTCCTTTCCATCCAATCACTGCTTGAGAAAGGAGCGTGATGCTCCGAAACATGTAGCCACGCCCCCTGTGCATTCCATGGTGATTGCCAGCACTTCCTGTTCCCATCTCCAGCGCCTCTCTATGACTTGGTTGCTATAGTAGCGGCCCCGAGCTCAGGAGTGCTTCCCTCCTATCGGCAGTGGAATCTTCCATTCGAGTGATCTCAAGTGAGTTGCTATTTTGTTTTCTTTTTTCTTTTTAATAAACTCATTTTATTGCTACACTTAGCCGGCGCCCCTCGTTGGTTTTGATTTATTGTGATTGATTTATAATACCAAGGACGCTTTATTTTTTTGTCATACATGTCACCTGACTTGTCTCTGTTCTCCACCCCCCCCCAGCTCCTCACCAGCGCCTGGAGCCGGTCACCATGACTGGGATCATCTCCTGCCTGCTCAGCCTGCTGTGTGCCGGTCTCAATCTCATC
Source organism: Rana kukunoris (assembly GCA_029574335.1). Taxonomy (NCBI): domain Eukaryota; kingdom Metazoa; phylum Chordata; class Amphibia; order Anura; family Ranidae; genus Rana; species Rana kukunoris. The sequence goes on from JAJQKJ010001778.1 coordinate 39,879, forward strand.
CGTGGCTTCCATGCACTGGAGAGCCTGCTGCAGGTACAGTATATACCCCTCATGTGTACACGTGTCCGTGTTCTGGGATTAAGGCCTCTAGAATATTTCTGGAGGGTTTTATTCTGAGATTTAGGAAAAAAATACAATTTTAAATAAAGAACTGTGAAGCAAAATAAGGGTCAGTGCCCATCAATACAGCCTCACCAGTGTCATGAATGCAGCCTCACAAGTGTCATAAATTCAGCCTCACAAGTGTCATAAAAGCAACCTCACCATTGCCATGAATGCAGCCTCCTCACAAGTGCCATGAATGCAGCCTCACCATTGGCATGAATTTCAGCCTCACCAGTGCCTGAATGCAGCCTCCTCACCAGTGCCTGAATGCAGCCTCCTCACCAGTGCCTGAATGCAGCCTCCTCACCAGTGCCTGAATGCAGCCTCCTCACCAGTGCCTGAATGCAGCCTCCTCACCAGTGCCATGAATGCAGCCTCCTCACCAGTGCCATGAATGCAGCCTCCTCACCAGTGCCTGAATGCAGCCTCCTCACAAGTGCCATGAATACAGCCTCACCATTGCTTTGAATTGCAGCCTCACCGTTGGCATGAATTTCAGCCTCACCAGTGTCGTGAATGCAGCCTCACCAGTGTCGTGAATGCAGCCTCACAAGTGCCATGAATGCAGCCTCACAAGTGCCATGAATTCAGCCTCACAAGTGCCATGAGTGCAGCCTCACAAGTGCCATGAATTCAGCCTCACAAGTGCCATGAATTCAGCCTCACAAGTGCCATAAAAGCAACCTTACCATTGCCATGAATGCAGCCTCCTCACAAGTGCCATGAATGCAGCCTCACCATTGGCATGAATTTCAGCCTCACCAGTGCCATGAATTCAGCCTCACCAGTGCCTTGAATTCAGCCTCACAAGTGCCATAAAAGCAACCTTACCATTGAAATGAATGCAGCCTCCTCACAAGTGCCATGAATGCAGCCTCACCATTGGCATGAATTTCAGCCTCACCAGTGCCTGAATGCAGCCTCCTCACCAGTGCCTGAATGCAGCCTCCTCACAAGTGCCATGAATGCATGCTCACCATTGCTTTGAATTGCAGCCTCACCGTTGGCATGAATTTCAGCCTCACCAGTGTCGTGAATGCAGCCTCACCAGTGTCGTGAATGCAGCCTCACCAGTGTCGTGAATGCAGCCTCACCAGTGCCGTGAATGCAGCCTCACCAGTGTCATGAATGCAGCCTCCTCACCATTGCCATGAATTTCAACCTCACCATTGGCATGAATTTCAGCCTCACCAGTGCCATGAATGCAGCCTCACCATTGGCATGCATTTCAGCATCACCGGTGTCATGAATGCAGCCTCACAAGTGCCCGAATTGCAGCCTCACCATTGGCCTGATCCATGCCCATCTGCAGCCTCAGAGAGGACAGGGAGGGGGAGGGGGCGGGACGAGCGCCAACAGATTACAAACAGGAGAATCTCCTGTTTACTCAGCGGCCTCTTTAATACAAAGTCCCGCCTCCTATGATAGACACAACAGTCGTCCAATGGCAGCCCAGGAGACGGGGCTTTCTATTAAAGAGGCCGCCAAGTAAACAGGAGATTCTCCTGTATGTAATCTGAAGACACTTCCCCCCCCCTCCCACAGTGCAGTGGTGACAATTGCTGGGCACAGTGGTGACAATTGCTGGGCACAGTGGTGTCAATTGCTGGGCACATTGCAGTGGTGACAATTGCTGGGCACAGTGGTGACAATTGCTGGGCACAGTGCAGTGGTGACAATTGCTGGGCACAGTGGTGACAATTGCTGGGCACAGTGGTGACAATTGCTGGGCACAGTGCAGTGGTGACAATTGCTGGGCACAGTGGTGACAATTGCTGGGCACAGTGCAGTGGTGACAATTGCTGGGCACAGTGGTGACAATTGCTGGGCACAGTGGTGTCAATTGCTGGGCACATTGCAGTGGTGACAATTGCTGGGCACAGTGGTGACAATTGCTGGGCACAGTGGTGACAATTGCTGGGCACAGTGCAGTGGTGACAATTGCTGGGCACAGTGGTGACAATTGCTGGGCACAGTGGTGACAATTGCTGGGCACAGTGCAGTGGTGACAATTGCTGGGCACAGTGGTGACAATTGCTGGGCACAGTGGTGACAATTGCTGGGCACAGTGCAGTGGTGACAATTGCTGGGCACAGTGGTGACAATTGCTGGGCACAGTGCAGTGGTGACAATTGCTGGGCACAGTGGTGACAATTGCTGGGCACAGTGCAGTGGTGACAATTGCTGGGCACAGTGGCTGTGTTTGATGGCACAGTGAGGCTGCAATTGATGTGTTTGTTTTTTCTTTTTGTTTGCTTGCACCCCCCCCCCCCCCCCCCAAAAAAAAAAATTGAGCACCACCCCCCCCCCCCCTGCAGCCAATGAAATGTGTCCTCGTGTAATCCTGCAGGATCTGTAGTTATACATTGGCTCCCGTGTCCTTCCATGACATCACGCGGAGGTTTTCTGGAAATCGGCGCACGCGGTTCTCACACTGAGCGCGGCGCACACCTGCCAGTTCATCGTGCCTCTAATGAACCAATTAAATATGGTGACAAACGCCAGGCAGTTGCGTGCGGTAATGAGCGGCGCTACACGGTCATTAGCCAGCAGGACACGCTCAGTCCCACGCTGATGTATGTGTGATTATACACCGGAGCGCACGCCGCCTCACCCCCTTCATATGGAAGATTATCATGTGACGGTGCCACAGCTCCCCCTCCTGGACAAACGCTGACACTGTCATCTCACCCGTTCCATTTCCTAGATTTCTTGTTTCGTGCTCCGCAAAGCTGAAAAGTGAGAAAACACGCAAGTTAGGGATGGAGGTCAGACGGGTGGTGGTGGGCCGATGAGCTAAAAAGAAACATGTTTAAAATGTGAACAGGACAGCCAACCCCTGGTCGGTAATGCGACGGGCGACCCCGGTTGGTAGCGTGACCCCTGATCAGTAGCGTGACGGGTGACCCCTGATCGGTAGCTGGACGGGCGAGCCTTGGTTGGTAATGTGACCCTTGATCAGTAGCATGACGGGCGACCCCAGGCCGGTAATAGGACCCCTGATTGGTAGGGTGATGGGCGACCCCAGGTTGGTAATGTGATGAGCGACCCCCCAGTCAGTAGAGTGACGGGCGACTTCTGGTCGGTAATGTGACCCCTGATCAGTAGCGTGACGGGTGACCCCTGATCACTAATGTGACCCTTGATCAGTAATGTGACCCCTGATCAGTAATGTGACCCCTGATTAGTAGTGTGACCCCTGATTAGTAGTGTGACCCCTGATCAGTAATGTGACCCCTGATCAGTAGTGTGACCCCTGATCAGTAATGTGACCCCTGATCAGTAATGTGACCCCTGATTAGTAGTGTGACCCCTGATCAGTAATGTGACCCCTGATCAGTAGTGTGACAGGCGACCCCTGGTCGGTAATGTGACCCCTGATCAGTAGTGTGACAGGCGACCCCTGGTCGGTAATGTGACCCCTGATCAGTAGTGTGACCCCTGATCAGTAGTGTGACCCCTGATCAGTAATGTGACCCCTGATCAGTAGTGTGACCCCTGATCAGTAATGTGACCCCTGATCAGTAGTGTGACCCCTGATCAGTAATGTGACCCCTGATCAGTAGTGTGACCCCTGATCAGTAATGTGACCCCTGATCAGTAGTGTGACCCCTGATCAGTAATGTGACCCCTGATCAGTTGTGTGACCCCTGATCAGTAATGTGACCCCTGATCAGTAGTGTGACCCCTGATCAGTAATGTGACCCCTGATCAGTAATGTAAATCCCCTGATCAGTAGTGTGACCCCTGGTCAGTAATGTGACCCCTGGTCTGTGGCGTGACGGGCGACCCCTGGTCGGTAATGTGACCCCTGGTCGGTAATGTGACCCCTGGTCGGTGACGTGACGGGCGACCCCTGGTCGGTAATGTGACCCCTGGTCGGTGACGTGACGGGCGACCCCTGGTCGGTAATGTGACCCCTGGTCGGTGACGTGACGGGCGACCCCTGATCAGTAATCGTTTCTCAGACCTCTGTCAGTAACATTGATTTTCTGTATTCCAGAGTGATGATGACGTCAGTTGTATTATCGCCTTCTTCCTGGGAACCGTCGCCTGCCTCTACCAGGTAAGTGTTTGCCGCCTCCCCCTCAGTCCACCAATGAGGTGTATTTATGAAGATGGACTCTCTTACTTCTTAAAACGGTTGTACACCCATCCCCCCCCCCCATTTTTTTTATACACCTGTAAGGCAAAAGGCATAATGAGCTAGTATGCATGCTCAATATGAAATACTTGCCTTAGAACGAGGCTTCGGTATCTTACCTGGCCCACGCCGAGGGAGCTGACATGTTGCCTCGGCGTGTCTTCTGGGTATCACGGCTCCAGCACTGTGAGTGGCTAGAACCGTGATATCGTCACTCCCGCGCATGCGCACGGGAGACTTCTTACCGGCACGGTCCAGCGTCTACTGGGCTTTCAGCCGAGAATCCCATCTCTGATGTCAATGGGTGGAGTAGTGCCCCATCATTGGTGTCAGTGGGAGGAATAGTGCCTCATCATTGGTGTCAGTGGGAGGAATAGTGCCCCATCATTGGTGTCAGTGGGAGGAATAGTGCCCCATCATTGGTGTCAGTGGGTGGAATAGTGCCCCAACTCTGGGGTCAATGGGAGGAGAAGTGCCCTATAATTGGTGTCAGTGGGAGAATCAGTTCCCCATCTCTGGGGCCAGTGGGAGGAATAGTACCTTATTGTTGGTGTCAGCGGGAGGAATAGTGCCCCATCTCTGGTGTCAATGGGTGGAGTAGTGCCCCATCTCTGGTGTCAATGGGTGGAGTAGTGCCCCATCTCTGGTGTCAATGGGTGGAGTATTGCTCCATCTCTGGTGTCAATGGGAGGAATAGTGCCCCATAATTGGTGTCAATGGGTGAAGTAGTGCCCCATAATTGGTGTCAATGGGAGAAATAGTGCCCCATCTATGGTGTCAATGGGAGGAGAAGTGCCCCATAATTGGTGTCAGTGGGAGAATCAGTTCCCCATCTCTGGTGTCAGTGGAAGGAATAGTGCCCCAAGGGCCAGATAAAAGCAAGCAAAGGGCCACATTCGGCCCACAGGCTGCAGTTTGGAGACCCCTGTTCTACAGTATAGGGCTCTTGTATTTGGACACACATCCATTCTGAACTCTCTTCCCTGAGTGCCCCAATGGGGACCCCCTCACTTGGCAATGGCGGGTCACGTGCCTGCGAGATAGCATGCGTTCTACAGGCGGCCTCCTGGTGACTCGGAACTCCACTCAGGGGGGATCACTCTTCCCGTGTGTCCTATCCTGACACTGCACCCCTTTATCTCCCTCCGGGCCCCTCTCAGGAAAAGCCGATTTCTCGGCCCGTGTGTCTGAATTCTTTCCGAAATTCTGCACTTCTAGAACCTTCGGCTTCCAGAGGCCAGAAACTACACATTCCCCTATCCCCCCCCCCCCCCCCCCCCCGATCCTGTCCAGGGCTCAGAGGCAGAACCTCCGTTACCTGAGGATATTATGGAGGAAAACCGGGGGGGGGGGGGGGTGCTACGAATTGGTGGGGGGGGGGGGTTGCCCTGGGGACCTTCTGGGCCCCTAACAAAAAAATAAATAAAAAATATATATATAAATCATAAAAATAAAAGGGGGTAGCCATCCGGGGGGCCCTGGGGACCTCTGGGCCCTTTAATAAAAATAAGAAATAAAAAAAATGTTTTTATAAAAAAAAAAAAAGAGGGGGGGCCCTGGGGACCTCTGGGCCCTTTAAAAAAAACAAAAAAATATTTTAAAAAAATGTATAACATTTTTTTTTTTAAAAAGGGGGGGGGGGTTGCCATCTGGGGACCTCCGACCCCTCTAATAAAAAGAAGAAAAAAATATTAAAACATTTTTTAAAAAAGGGGGGGGGGGGCATCCGGGGACCTGGGGACCTCTGGGCCCTTTAATAAAAACAAAAAAAATATTTAAAAAAAAATGTATAACATTTTTTTTTTAAAGGGGCGTTGCCATTCGGGGCCCTGGGGACCTCCGGCCCCTTTAATAAAAAGAAGAAAAAAAAAATTAAAACATTTAAAAAAAAGGGTGGGTGGGGACCTCTGGGCCCTTTAATAAAAATAAGAAATAAAAAAATAAAAGGGGGGTTGCCATCCGGGGCCCTGGGGACCTCCGGCCCCTTTAATAAAAAGAAGAAAAAAAAAATTAAAACATTTAAAAAAAAGGGTGGGTGGGGACCTCTGGGCCCTTTAATAAAAATAAGAAATAAAAAAAATAAAAGGGGGGTTGCCATCCGGGGCCCTGGGGACCTCCGACCCCTCTAATAAAAAGAAGAAAAAAAATATTAAAACATTTTTAAAAAGGTGGGGCCCTGGGGACCTCTGGGCCCTTTAATAAAAACAAAAAAATATATAAAAAAGAAAATGGGGGTTGCCATTTGGGGGCCCTAGGGACATCTGGGCTCTTGGGGACATTTGGGCCCCTTACAAATAAAAAGGGGGGGGTTGCCATCCTGGTCCCTGGGGACCTCCAGGGTCCCTTACTGGTGTACTGCCTGTACCCCCTTGATGGCGGCCCTGGCGGAAAACATGAAGGGCATTGATTTTGTAGTGGAGAGAGGAGAGGATTTTTCTTCCCCGGCATCCTAGGAACCTGAAGATTTGGCTTCCTGCCAAACGCTCTCCACTGTGGAGCCGCTGATTGATGGAGAGAGAAGCAGTCCTTGCCGAGCCGCACCTGACTCTCCGCAGTCTAAACAAGGCCCCCCGTGGGCACCAAGAGGCTTTTCACACACACTGATCGATGGATTGTGCACTTAACCCCTCGAGGACCGCCGCACGCAGATATACGTTCTCTAGAATGGCACGGCTGGGCACAAGGGCGTACAGGTACTGTGATAGACTCAATTCCAGGATACATGTTCTATTCTGCCGCTGAGCCAAATTCATGATGATGTGAACACGCAGCCAGGAGGAAATAATTCACGCTGCAGTCTCCATCGTCTCCAACAGAAAAAGGAAGGAACTTTATTCACATCACAGCACGTCCCCTTTAAGAGCCCAGCCGTGGGTCGCGCGGCGCGCTCGCGACCCGGTCCTCTTCTCAGTGACCGTCCCCGAGGGAGCAGCGCACCCGATCGCCACCAGTGTCCCGCGATCAAGTCACAGAGCCGAAGAACAGGGAGAGGTGAGTGTAAACAAACCTCTCCCCGTGCTTCCTAGTGTGGCAGTGATCGTCTGTGAACGACAATCAGTGACATCACACGCACAGCCACGCCCCCCCCTCCCCCACAGTAAGAACACTCCCTTAGGGCACACTTAACCCCTACAGCACCCCCTCATGGTTAGCCCCTTCACTGCCAGTGTAATTTTTACAGTAACCAGTGCATTTTTATAGCACTGATCGCTGTATAAATGACAATGGTCCCAAAAATGTGTCAAAAGTGTCCGATGTGTCCGCCGTAATGTCGCAGTCACGATAAAAATCACAGATCGCCGCCATTAGTAGTAAAAAAAATTTATTAATAAAAATGCAATAAAACTATCCCCTATTTGGTAGACGCTATGGTCCGGATTCAGATACATTTGATGTATCTTTCCGGCGGCGTAGCGCTTCCTCTTTACGCTGCGCCTCCGCAAATATTATGGGCAAGTGCCTTATTCAGAAAGCACTTGCTCCATAATATGCGGCGGCGTAGCGTAAAGTGCCCGTCATAATAGCGCATAATTCAAATTTGTGATGTGGGGGCGTGGTTCGTGTAAATGAATCATGACCCCACGTAATTGACGTTTTTTTTTTGGACGTTCCCAGTGCGCATGCGCAAAATCACGTCGCTATTTGTCAATGTAAACGACGTGAACGTAACTAACGTCGAGCCCCATTCCCGAACGATTTACGCAAACGACGTAACCGACGTACAATTCGACGCGGCCCCGTCGTCCATACGTAACATTGGCTGCGCCTGCTATAGCAGGGGTAACCTTACGCCGCAATAACGCTTACGCAAACGACGTAAACTACGCCGGCCGGCCACAAGTACCTTCGGGAATCGCCGTAAATCCCTCATTTACATATTCGACGCGTAAAACGACGGAAGCGCCACCTAGCGGCCAGCGTAAAAACTGCAACTAATATACGACGGTGTAACAGAATTACGCCGCTCGTATATTAGCGGAATTCCGGCGTATCTTCTTTTCTGAATACCAAAAAAAAGATACGCCGGCTATTCTTAGTATTTACTTTCTGAATCTGGCCCTATAAATTCTGCACAAACCGATCAATAAACGCTTATTGCGATTTTTTTTTTTTTACCAATAATATTTAGAAGAATACGTATCGCCCTAAACTGAGGACATTTATTTTTTTCATATTTATATCTTTTTTGGGGGATATTTATTATAGCAAAAAGTAAAACGTATTGAATTTTTTTCATAATTGTCGCTCTATTTTTGTTTATAGCGCAAAAAATAAAAACCGCCGAGGCGATCAGATACCACCAAAAGAAATCTCTACTTGTGGGGAAAAAAGGACGCCAATTTTGTTTGGGAGCCACGTCGCACGACCGCGCAATTGTCTGTTAAAGCGACGCAGCGCCGAATCGCAAAAACACCTTTGGGCATTTAGCAGCATATTGGTCCGGGGCTTAAGTGGTTAAAGTGGCGCAGCGCCGAATCGCAAAAAGGGGCCCGGGCCTTTACCTGCATAATACAATACAATTCAGCATAAATGTGCAAATAATACCCTGAAAAAATAATAATTTGGATCATTTTTTTTTTTTTTTTTTTTACTAACCTGGAAATACCTGTCGCTATGCGGTCCCACGAAATCTGCCTTCTGAATCACCTCGGATTGCGTCGTCCTCTCCCTCCGCTCCTCCTCGCGCTGCTCCTGGCCCCTCCCTCCTGTCGAGCGCCCCCCCCCCCCCCCCCCCCACAGCAAGCAGCTTGCAGTGTAAAAGAACATTACAATATTTTTTTGCATTTATCATTGTATTTTTATGTTCTTTACAATTATTACTGAAAAGAATGGCGATTGGGTGGTCAGTACACAAAGTGCTCCACATTTCTTCTCCTTTTTATTTATTATAATCACTAATGTGAGATGTGGATGTAGAAATCATTAACCACTTCAGCCCCGGACCATTAGGCAGGTAAAGGACCTGGGCAGTTCTTGTGATTCGGCACTGCGCCGCTTTAACTGACAATTGCGCGGCCGTGCGACGTGCCTCCCAAACTAAATTGGCGTCCTTTTTTCAGAGCTTTCTTTTGGTGGTATTTGATCACCTCGGCGGTTTTTATTTTTTGCGCTATAAACAAAAATAGAGCGACAATTTAAAAAAAAATGCAATATTTTTTAGTTTTTGCTATAATAAATATCCCCCAAAAAACATATAAAAAAGTATTTCTCAGTTTAGGCCGATACGTGTTCTTCTACATTCGTAAAAAAAAATCGCAATAAGCGTTTATTGATTTGTTTGCACAAAATGTATAGCGTCTACAAAATAGGGGGTAGTTTTATCGAATTTTTATTAATATTTTTTTTTTTTTTACTACTAATGGTGGCGATCAGTAGGGGTGCAACGGATCAAAAAACTCACGGATCGGATCGGGAGTCACGGATCGGATCATTTTCGGATCAGCAAAAAAAAAAATCTCCCCCACTGTAATATCCACATCTCTCTCCCCCGTAGTACAGCACAGTCAGTGACCCCCATAGTACAGCCAGTGACCCCCATAGTACAGCACGTCAGTGACCCCTATAGTACAGCACGTCAGTGACCCCTATAGTACAGCACAGTCAGTGACCCCCATAGTACAGCACAGTCAGTGACCCCCATAGTACAGCACAGTCAGTGACCCCCATAGTACAGCACAGTCAGTGACCCCCATAGTACAGCCAGTGACCCCCATAGTACAGCACGTCAGTGACCCCTATAGTACAGCACAGTCAGTGACCCCCATAGTACAGCACAGTCAGTGACCCCCATAGTACAGCCAGTGACCCCCATAGTACAGCACGTCAGTGACCCCTATAGTACAGCACAGTCAGTGACCCCCATAGTACAGCACAGTCAGTGACCCCCATAGTACAGCACAGTCAGTGACCCCCATAGTACAGCCAGTGACCCCCATAGTACAGCACGTCAGTGACCCCTATAGTACAGCACAGTCAGTGACCCCCATAGTACAGCACGTCAGTGACCCCTATAGTACAGCACAGTCAGTGACCCCCATAGTACAGCACAGTCAGTGACCCCCATAGTACAGCACAGTCAGTGACCCCCATAGTACAGCACAGTCAGTGACCCCCATAGTACAGCACGTCAGTGACCCCCATAGTACAGCACAGTCAGTGACCCCCATAGTACAGCACGTCAGTGACCCCCATAGTACAGCACAGTCAGTGACCCCCATAGTACAGCACAGTCAGTGACCCCCATAGTACAGCACGTCAGTGACCCCCATAGTACAGCACAGTCAGTGACCCCCATAGTACAGCACAGCCAGTGACCCCCATAGTACAGCACAGCCAGTGACCCCCATAGTACAGCACAGCCAGTGACCCCCATAGTACAGCACAGCCAGTGACCCCCATAGTACAGTACAGTCAGTGACCCCCATAGTACAGCACAGTCAGTGACCCCCATAGTACAGCACAGCCAGTGACCCCCATAGTACAGTACAGCAGTCAGTGACCCCCATAGTACAGTACAGCAGTCAGCGACCCCCATAGTACAGTACAGCACAGTCAGTCAGTGTCCCCCCCCCCTAGTACAGCACAGTGAGCCCCATAGTACTTGCAGTTACCCGGGCCGTTAGCGGCGTGTGTGTGCGCCTCGAGCGCGGGCTCCTCCTCTGTTTACAGAGGAGGAGCCCGCGCTCGAGGCGCGCACACACGCCGCCGGGTGTACCAAGATGGTCGTGGCTCCGGAGCTAGGCCGAAGCCGCGGCCTTTCCTAATTCTATGCCCGCGGTGGCGATCCGCGGATCGCATAGCGATCCGATCTGAAGGGGGTGACCTGTTCGGATCACGGATCGGCAGTGATCCGTTGCACCCCTAGCGATCAGCGATTTATTTTTTTCGAGACTGCGACATTATGGCGGACACATCGGACACTTTTGACACATTTTTGGGACCATTGTTATTTCCACAGCAATAAGTGCTATACAAATGCACTGATTACTGTGAAAATTACACTGGCAGTTTAGGAGTTAACCACTAGAGGGCACTGTTGGGGTTAAGTGTGACCTCATATGTGTTTCTAATTGTAGGGGGGCGGGGCTGGACGTGTGATGTCAGTAATCGTCTTTCCCTATATCAGGGAACAGACGATCAGTGACACTGCCACAGTGAAGAACGGGGAAGCTGTGTTTACACTCACCTCTCCCCGTTCTTCAGCTCCTTTGACCGATCGGGTCAGCGGGCGCGGTCACGGAGCTTTGGACCGGGTCGCAAACGCGCCGCCGGTGGCGCGCTCTCGACTGCTGGGCCTTAAAGAGACATTGTGATTGTGATTGTGATTGTGCCCAGCTGTGCCATTCTGCCGACATGTATCATCAGTAGGGGGTCGTTAAGTGGTTAATTCACTGAGGCCTGAAAGTTACTTTGAGGGTTCCTCCATGTTCGAAATGCTGAGCTACACCGAGATCTGGAGCTCAACTCCAGTCCTCGAGGCGCCCCAACAGGTCACGTTTTCAGGATTTCCATTATTTTGCACAGATGATTTGATCAGTTTCACTGCCTTAGTAATTACAACAGCCGTTTCGTCTGAGGAAAATCCTGAAAACTTGACCCGTTGGGGAAGCTTGAGGACTGGAGATGAGAAACACTGATCTGGAAAAATCCAAACCACCTACAGTGGAACCTCGAATTACAAGATTCCACATCAGAGTTTCCAGAGAGTCTCCGCCTTGTATCAGGGACCCCAGCGATCCCCCCACTTACATCAGGCCCCCCAGAGAGCCCATTCCTTACATTGAGGTCCCCTAGGAGCCCCCCACTTACATCCGGGTCACCAGAGAACCCTCCCCTTACATCAGGGTCCCCCGAGAGCCTCTGCCTTGCATCAGGGTCCCCAGCGATCCCCCCACTTACATCAGGCCCCCCAGAGAGCCCATTCCTTACATTGAGGTCCCCTAGGAGCCCCCCCACTTACATCAGGGTCACCAGAGAACCCTCCCCTTAAATCAGGGTCCCCAGAGAGCCTCCGCCTTGCATCAGGGACCCCAGCGACCCCCCCACTTACATCAGGCCCCCCAGAGAGCCCATTCCTTACATTGAGGTCCCCTAGGCGCCCCCCACTTACATCCGGGTCACCAGAGAACCCTCCCCTTACATCAGGGTCCCCCGAGAGCCTCCGCCTTGCATCAGGGTCCCCAGCGATCCCCCCACTTACATCAGGCCCCCCAGAGAGCCCATTCCTTACATTGAGGTCCCCTAGGCGCCCCCCACTTACATCCGGGTCACCAGAGAACCCTCCCCTTACATCAGGGTCCCCCGAGAGCCTCCGCCTTGCATCAGGGTCCCCAGCGATCCCCCCACTTACATCAGGCCCCCCAGAGAGCCCATTCCTTACATTGAGGTCCCCTAGGAGCCCCTCACTTACATCGGGGTCACCAGAGAACCCTCCCCTTACATCAGGGTCCCCCGAGAGCCTCCGCCTTGCATCAGGGTCCCCAGCGATCCCCCCACTTACATCAGGCCCCCCAGAGAGCCCATTCCTTACATTGAGGTCCCCTAGGAGCCCCCCACTTACATCGGGGTCACCAGAGAACCCTCCCCTTACATCAGGGTCCCCCGAGAGCCTCCGCCTTGCATCAGGGTCCCCAGCGATCCCCCCACTTACATCAGGCCCTCCAGAGAGCCCATTCCTTACATTGAGGTCCCCAAGGAGCCCCCCACTTACACCAGGGTCACCAGAGAGCCCCTCCCTTACATCAGGGTCCCCAGAGAGCCCCTCCCTTACATCAGGGTCCCCAGAGAACCCTCCCCTTACATCAGGGTCCCCAGAGAACCCTCCCCTTACATCAGGGTCCCCAGAGAACCCTCCCTTACATCAGGATCCCCAGAGAGCCCCTCCCTTGCATCAGGGTCCCCAGAGAGCCTCCGCCTTGCATCAGGGTCCCCAGAGAGCCCCCCACTTACATCAGGGTCCCCAGGGAGGCGCTCCATAATCCGTTCCAGGAGAATGCTCGTAATCCAAAGCACTCGCATATCAAAGCGAGTTTCCCCATTGAAGTCAATGGAAACAAAAATAATTTGTTCTGCATTGACTTCAATGGCATGCAATACCGCATGTGGCCAGAGGTGGGGGGCGCCGGAGAGCATCGGCATGAGGACACCTTGGCTGAAATGGGAACGGAGTATTTCTGAGATTTTTCAAGCCTTTCCGAACCGTTACGGCTAGCTCCGGCGCCCCCCACCACCTCAGGCCAAACGCAGTACTGCCTGAATCCTGCTCGTTTTGCGAGACAACACTCGCAAACCGAGTATTAAAAAAAATGCAGCGCTCGTACTACGAAAAGCTCGTTAACCGCGTTACTCGCAATCCGAGGTCCCACTGTGTATGAAATGACTGAGCCCGGCCTGTATACAGACCCTCCTCACCCCTCTCTCTCTGTATTCTGCCTTCCAGTGTTACCTATTTGTATACGGCACAAGTTGGCGCAACATGAAATCTTTCCTGGCGTTCGGACTGGTCTGCCTGTGTAATTTGTATCTGCATGAACTGCGCAACGTGTGGCAGCTTTTCTTCCACGTGACGGTCGGGGCCGTCACCACCCTCCAGATCCGACTGAGACAGCCGCAGAGCAAGTCCCCCGACTACAACGTCTGATTCTCCCAACGCCCGTTCCTGGATTTGGTTCCGTTTTGCCTGTTTTTCTCCTTCGCCTCTCCCGGTGACAGCCGAGTCCTGGGCACAGCGGAGAGGGGATATATTGGGAGCAGGGATGGTGTGTATTATATTCTGTTGGCACCCTGATTTTATTGCCTTTGTAAGGCAGTTTTATTGCATTTCTAACTAATAAAAGCCATTCTGTACAGATATTGTCTTCTTGTGGAATTCTTGAGTGAAATCATAATTGGAACCTCGGATTACGAGGATAATCCTTCCAAGGAGAACGCTCGTAATCCAAAGTACTCGCATATCAAAGCGAGTTTCCCCATAGAAGTCAATGGAAACGAAAATAATTGGTTCGGCATTGACTTCAATGGCATGTAATACCGCATGTGGCCAGAAGTGGAAGGGGGGCGCCAGAGAGCCTCGGAAATAGCCGGAAGGCCCAAGGACAGCTTGGCTGACCACAGAAAGACTCAGAACAGAGTATGTCTGTGTCTTTCCGAACGGCGCCGATCAGCTGGGAATCGGCGCCGCTCAGGTCCGGCGCCCCCCCCCCCCCACCTCAGGTTAAACGCGGTACTGTACACTGCTTTGGCCTGAATCCTGCTCTATTGCGAGACAACACTTGCAAACCGAATTAGGATTTTTAAAAATACAGTGCTCATATTGCGAAACGCTCCTTACCCGCGTTACTCGCAATCCGAGGTTCTACTGGATATGGCACCAACATATACTGCAGCGGGTTTAGAGGAACATTTAAAGTAGAACTGATGGCAAACCTTTTTTGTTTCTATTTTGGATAGAGTATAGCTTCTGTGTTTTTTTTTTCCTTCTGTGTCAAATTGGGGAGATTTCCCTTCACTTCCTTTCCAGGAAGTGAGATGAAATAACCCCAAAGCAGGAAACATCCTTGGTAGTCAGCAGAACTAATGTCCCCCATTGGGTGGACTCTCATTTTGGGATTTTCCTCTATATAAATCTTTAATTTTAACTAGGGGGGTCACCAGCAGGAGGAAGGAGGTCCTGATCCCTCTATATAGATCTTTATATCACTGGAGGGGTCACCAGCAGGAGGAAGGAGGTCCCGATTCCTCTATATAGATATTTATATCACTAGAGGGGTCTTCATCAGGAGGAAGGGGGTCCTTATTCCTCTATATAGATCTTTATATCACTAGAGGGGTCACCAGGAGGAGGAAGGAGGTCCTGATCCCTCTATATTGATCTTTATATCACTAGAGGGGTCACCAGCAGGAGGAAGGAGGTCCTGATCCCTCTATATAGATCTTTATATCACTGGAGGGGTCACCAGGAGGAGGAAGGAGGTCCTGATCCCTCTATATAGATCTTTATATCACTAGAGGGGTCACCAGGAGGAGGAAGGAGGTCCTGATCCCTCTATATAGATCTTTATATCACTAGAGGGGTTCCCCAGCAGGAGGAAGGAGGTCCTGATCCCTCTATATAGATCTTTATATCACTAGAGGGGTCACCAGCAGGAGGAAGGGGGTCCTGATCCCTCTATATAGATCTTTATATCACTAGAGGGGTCACCAGCAGGAGGAAGGAGGTCCTGATCCCTCTATATTGATCTTTATATCACTAGAGGGGTCTTCATCAGCGGGAAGGGGGTCCTGATAGGCTCTTCTACAGCAGTATTTGGGGTAATTTGTGGTTTCCCTCCTGGGATCGCTACAAGTATCGAAATTAAGGAATTCTCGGCAAGAAAACTGCTTTTGGCAGAGCTTTGCCGAGTAAACCGAGCGCGCGTGTACGAGGCTTTCAGGTTTCTCATCAAGAAAACTGGCCAGAATCTCGACGAGAAAAATGGAGATCCTGCGCTCTATTTTCTCGTCGAGATTCTTGACGGCCTGTTTCCCGACGAGAAACCCGAGAGTGTGTATACTCAGGGCCGATCCCAGGGTCACAGACGCCTGGGTGCACAAATATTTGTGGCGCCCCCGCATGGGCGTGGTCATCTTACTAACTCCTCCTCTTTACAAACGTTTCTATGGCTACGACTCAAACACAGAGATGTTCCCCTAAGGCCGCGTACACACAATCAAACTTATCCGATGAAAGCGGTCCGACGAACCGTTTTCATCGGATAGGTCTGCTGGGATGTTTTAGTCTGATGGTTGTACACACCATCAAACCAAAATCCCCGCGGACAGACAGCGCGGTGACGTGGCGGTGACGTTGACAGGAAGTAAAATACTTCCACGCATGTGTCAAATCCATTCGGCGCATGCGGGGGATCTCTGTCCGCTGGTTAGGCATGCTTTGAAATTTGTCCGCTGGACAAACCTGTCCGCTAGGTCTTACACACGATCGGATATGTCCGCTGAAACTGGTTCGGCGGACCAGTTTCAGCAGATAAATTTGATCGTGTGTACGCAGCCTAAGAAGTCTTCATTAGTGTCCCCCATCAGAGCCCCCCCACAGCAGGTGTCCCCCCATCAGAGCCCCCCACAGTAGGTGTCCCCCATCAAAGCCCATCCACAGCAGGTGTCCCCCATCAGAGCCCCCCCCCCACAGCAGGTGTCCCCCATCAGAGCCCCCCCACAGCAGGTGTCCCCCATCAGACCCCCCCACAGCAGGTGTCCCCCATCAGAGCCCCCCACAGCAGGTGTCCCCCATCAGAGCCCCCCACAGCAGGTGTCCCCCATCAGAGCCCCCCACAGCAGGTGTCCCCCATCAGAGCCCCGTCCACAGCAGGTGTCCCCCATCAGAGCCCCCCACAGCAGGTATCCCCCATCAGAGCCCGTCCACAGCAGGTGTCCCCCATCAGAGCCCCCCCCACAGCAGGTGTCCCCCATCAGAGCCCCCCACAGCAGGTGTCCCCCATCAGAGCCCCCCACAGCAGGTGTCCCCCATCAGAGCCCCCCCCACAGCAGGTGTCCCCCATCAGAGCCCCCCACAGCAGGTGTCCCCCATCAGAGCCCCCCACAGCAGGTGTCCCCCATCAGAGCCCCCCACAGCAGGTGTCCCCCATCAGAGCCCCCCACAGCAGGTGTCCCCCATCAGAGCCCCCCACAGCAGGTGTCCCCCATCAGAGCCCCGTCCACAGCAGGTGTCCCCCATCAGAGCCCCCCACAGCAGGTATCCCCCATCAGAGCCCGTCCACAGCAGGTGTCCCCCATCAGAGCCCCCCCACAGCAGGTGTCCCCCATCAGAGCCCCCCACAGCAGGTGTCCCCCATCAGAGCCCCCCCACAGCAGGTGTCCCCCATCAGAGCCCCCCACAGCAGGTATCCCCCATCAGAGCCCGTCCACAGCAGGTGTCCCCCATCAGAGCCCCCCACAGCAGATGTCCCGCATCAGAGCCCCCCCACAGCAGGTGTCCCCCATCAGAGCCCCCTCACAGCAGGTGTCCCCCATCAGAGCCCCCCCACGGCAGGTGTCCCCCATCAGAGCCCCCCACAGCAGGTGTCCCCCATCAGAGCCCCCCCACAGCAGGTGTCCCCCATCAGAGCCCCGCACAGCAGGTGTCCCCCATCAGAGCCCCCCACAGCAGGTATCCCCCATCAGAGCCCCCCCACAGCAGGTGTCCCCCATCAGAGCCCCCCATAGCAGATGTCCCCCATCAGAGCCCCCCCACAGCAGGTGTCCCCCATCAGAGCCCGTCCACAGCAGGTGTCCCCCATCAGAGCCCGTCCACAGCAGGTGTCCCCCATCAGAGCCCCCCCACAGCAGGTGTCCCCCATCAGAGCCCCCCATAGCAGATGTCCCCCATCAGAGCCCCCCCACAGCAGGTGTCCCCCATCAGAGCCCGTCCACAGCAGGTGTCCCCCATCAGGTGTCCCCCATCAGAGCCCGTCCACAGCAGGTGTCCCCCATCAGAGCCCCCCACAGCAGATGTCCCGCATCAGAGCCCGTCCACAGCAGGTGTCCCCCATCAGAGCCCCCCACAGCAGGTGTCCCCCATCAGAGCCCCCCCACAGCAGGTGTCCCCCATCAGAGCCCCCCACAGCAGGTGTCCCCCATCAGAGCCCCCCCCACAGCAGGTGTCCCCCATCAGAGCACCCCACAGCAGGTGTCCCCCATCAGAGCCCCCCCACAGCAGGTGTCCCCCATCAGAGCCCCCCACAGCAGGTGTCCCCCATCAGAGCCCCCCCACAGCAGGTGTCCCCCATCAGAGCCCCCCACAGCAGGTATCCCCCATCAGAGCCCGTCCACAGCAGGTGTCCCCCATCAGACCCCCCCACAGCAGATGTCCCGCATCAGAGCCCCCCCACAGCAGGTGTCCCCCATCAGAGCCCATCCACAGCAGGTGTCCCCCATCAGGTGTCCCCCATCAGAGCCCCCCCACGGCAGGTGTCCCCCATCAGAGCCCCCCACAGCAGGTGTCCCCCATCAGAACCCCCCCACAGCAGGTGTCCCCCATCAGAGCCCCCCACAGCAGGTGTCCCCCATCAGAGCCCCCCACAGCAGGTATCCCCCATCAGAGCCCATCCACAGCAGGTGTCCCCCATCAGAGCCCCCCCCCACAGCAGGTGTCCCCCATCAGAGCCCCCCACAGCAGGTGTCCCCCATCAGAGCCCCCCACAGCAGGTGTCCCCCATCAGAGCCCCCCCACAGCCTAGGATCAGCCCTGTGTATATTTACCTGTCGCCGTGGAAACCCGTGCATGCTCAAAATAACTTTGACGCATGCGCGGTAGCTTCCATGGCATAGGTAGGGTGAAGCAAGATGGCGGCGACGGCTTTGAATGTGGTGAGCGCATGCTCGTCGTACGTGATGACGTCACCGCGTTCTTGGCTTTTAAGGGTTCTTTTGAAAGGTGTGTGTGTACACTCGGAGCCGCAAGAGATTCTTGCCAAGAATCTTGTTGGGAAAAACATTTTTATTTTTTTTTCCGACGGGATTCTCGCCCGGGCCTGAGCAAGAGAACCTGCCATCCCAACTCATCTTCGCATCTTTTATATCTTCATACTATTATTTTTTCCCCCCACTTTATTGAAATATTAGTACGAGATTTCTATGTACATCACTTTGCAAAAAGAAAAAAAAGAAATTCAGATTTTCATAGCAGGCTTGCGTTGGGTTGACTCACTGAACAGAATGGCCCGGATTCACGAATCACTTACGCCGACGTATCTCCAGATGCGCCGCGTAAGTACGAATATGCGCCGTCGTATCTGTGCGCCGGACCCACAAACTTAGATACGCCTAAAAACAGACTTCATCCCACCGACGTAACTTGCCTACGCCGGCGTAGAGCGGGCGCATATTTACGCTGGACGCATGTGGCGCTCCCATTGATTTTCTATTCAAATATGCAAATGAGGGAGATACGCCGATTCACGAACGTACTTGCGCCCGGCGCATGTTTTAAGCGGTTTGCGTAAGTTTTACGTCCGGCGTAAAGTTATTCCCCATAGATGAGGCGCAACCCATGCAAAGGTACGGACCAGGGAACACAAGCCTACGTATTGTACGTTGGGCGTCTGTGAATACGGGCCGGCGAGGGTCAGGCTGGGCGTAGGTTACGTTCGCGGCGTACACAGCGATCCGGCGTATCTTAGGCAGTTGTTCCGACGTGGTTGTGCGCATGCGCACGGGGATACGTCCACGTCTCGACGCATGCACAGTTTATTTTAAGTACTTGTCTGGCGCCCGGCCCATCATTTGCATGGGGTCACGCTTCATTAACATGGATCACGCCCACTTCCACTTACGCCGGCTTACGCCTACGAAATATACGCTAGAGTTGGGAGCATTTGCTTTGTGAATTCCATGCTTGCCTCTCCGATCTGCGCCGGCGTAGAGTAAAAGAGATACGCTACGGCGGCATAAATGTGCGCCGATGTCTGTGAATCCAGGCCAATGTAGTTAGTAATTATGGAGCTTTCTGCAATGTGAACACTAGAGGGAGCTATAGGATCACTTTTTGGAGTTTGAGGCACATTATTAGGAAATGTATCAGAATCAATCTTCTGATGTCAAGATTGTTATTTGCAGATATTTACACAAAACAAATATTACACATTTCCAGAGGCTTTGTGAGGCCTTAGGCAAAACTTAAACATGAGGCACGCCCACTCACGCCCATAATGGGAAAAATAATTCAAGCAAGAAAAATGGCTGCAGAAAATGCACAGATCTAGCATGCAGGTGATCAGCACCACTTCCAGGGCACCCTCCTCACCCAGCAGACATATTCAGTCAATGCAAGAGGGAGGAGAGAGGGGGAGGTGAGAAAGAAAGAGGGGTAATAGAGAGAGCCGATGATGCCGACATTAGTATTGATCACAGCAAAACTAGCGAGGCCCCTGTGAGTGCAAGGCCTTAGGCGACCGCCTAATTAGAGAGCCGCATATTTCCATTAGACATGTGCACAGAAGGTTTTTTTTGTTCTGTTTCGTATCGTTCCGTAGGTTCGTTTCCATTCGTTTTTCGTAAGACGCCCGTTTTCCTGTTCGTTCCCGTTCGTTTTTCGTACGACGCGATTTTTTCGTATTCCGATAGTTTTCGTTACCGTTTTATTTTCGTACATATGGTTCGTTATTCTGCTTAATTCATGTTCGTTACTTGATAGACAATAATTTTCGGGAATTTTCGTCAAAGATTTGCATTTTGTATTTTGAATTCCTTTTTCTGTTCGTATCTTCAGTCGTATGTTCATATGACATCTATAACAAAAGATTTGCATTCTGTATTTTGAATTCCTATTTTCTGTTCGTATTTTGGATTCAAAATACAGAATGCAAATCTTTTGTTATAGATGTCATATGAACATACGACTGAAAATACGAACAGAAAAAGGATTTTCGTAATTTTGTACTTTCGTAAATATATCGCGGGATTCGCGGCTCATCCATATTAACTATTGGCCCCATACACTTGGTCAGACTGTTTTAACAACAAACATAAAAACGATCGTTTTCCGTTCGTTCTCAGAAAATTTGTTCGTTTTTAAACTCCATCAGAAAACCATTTTTGGGTTCAAAACTCTGGCCAACGGATCTCCCTTCAGATGAAAATCCACAGAAAAGTTTATTTGGCTTTACTGTACTACTCACTGTACTAGTGTACTCAGCACAAAAGAGAAGCTGCTTCACTAACTGCACTCACTCACTGCCCATTCAAAAAAAACGAAAATGACATCTATAACAAAAGATTTGCATTCTGTATCTTGAATCCTTTTTCTGTTCGTATTTTCAGTCGTATGTTCATATGACATCTATAACAAAAGATTTGCATTCTGTATTTTGAATACAAAATACGAACAGAAAATAGGAATACAAAATACAAAATCTTTTGTTATAGATGTCATATGAACATACGACTGAAAATACGAACAGAAAAAGGATATAAAAAAAAAGGATATAAGATACAGAATGCCAATCTTTTGTTATAGATGTCATATGAACAATGAACATACGACTGAAAATACGAACAGAAAAAGGAATTCAAACAAAATACAGAATGCAAATCTTTTGTTATAGATGTCATTTTCGTTCTTTTGCCGTTTTCGTTTTGTCGTATTTCTGTCGGATCGTTCGTTCGTATTTGCGGTTGTTTGTTATGCGGCTCATTCGTAATCCCGTTGTTTTCGTATTTTGGTGCGTTAAAAGATTTGCATTCTGTATTTTGAATCCTTTTTCTGTTCGTATTTTCAGTTGTATGTTCATATGACATCTATAACAAAAGATTTGCATTCTGTATTTTGAATACAAAATACGAACAGAAAATAGGAATCCAAAATACAGAATGCAAATCTTTTGTTATAGATGTCATATGAACATACGACTGAAAATACGAACAGAAAAAGGAATTCAAACAAAATACAGAATGCAAATCTTTTGTTATAGATGTCATTTTCGTTCTTTTGCCTTTTTCGTTTTGTCGTATTTCCGTCGGATCGTTCCTTCGTATTTGCGGTTGTTCGTTATGCGGCTCATTCGTAATCCCGTCGTTTTTCGTATTTTGGTGCTTTAATTTTTTGTATGTACACCTTATCCGGCGGGTACGAAAGTGAACATTTTCGTACGTAAATAACATTTGTACGAATGGGAATGCACATATCTAATTTCCATCCCTCTAGTAGTTACTAGATGACACGGGGTGCCCTGGGGTGCAATAGGAGGCAGAGATACTGAGGGCTGTACAGCTAAGGAGGCAAACTACTCTTGGATATCCTCACTGGTGACGGTAATAGAGGAGATGATACTTCTAGAGCCAGTGCATCAGACAAAACGACATCACAAAATCAAACACACAGCCACACCAGTGAAATAGAATTTAATGTTCAAACGATGCAAAGATAGTTTCCATGGGAAATCCTTGTTGCAGCAACTGACCAACCCAAAAAAAATAAAAAAAGAAGAAAGCCGCAGCCGATGTCGCTGTGGGCGCAGCTCGTGAGCGCGCAGATGGGGAGGGCGGGCGGTCGGGCGGATCAGTTTGTGGCGAGTGTCGTAGCTTTACTATAGACGGCCCGCAGCAGAGGGGTGCAGATGGAGGAGTCGTGTCGTTAAATCGTGGATTATAAATAATACGATAAAAAGAACCTAGGAGTATATCTCTTCTATGTGTATACATTACATGGAAAGACGTGGCAGTTTTAATAGGAAGACAATATACATCCTCATCGCCGGCGGTGGCGGCGGGAAAAGCGTACCTTTAAAAAAAAAAAAAAAAAAACGCGTCCTTAGCCGCCACTCCTTCCACAGACGGATACAAAAATCGATTATATCGGATGGTTAAGAAAACGTCTGCATAAAAAATAAATAAACTTTTGTGTGATTTATCCGTGGAAGAAATCGCGTTTTTTTTTTTAAGTGACGATAGAAAAATCGGAGAATTCACACGTAAAAAGCCCCCCCCACCCCCCACCAAGAAAAAAAATCCACCTTTAAAACGACAGAATACTCTAAAATGGGACGCACTCTTTAGCGCTGTATATTGTGATGCCGAAAAAACTGCCATGTCCGATACCGGATGAAACGCGGAGAAGATGGCGGCGGCCTGACCGCCGTCTGACAATACAGAATGACCTCGTTATAACACTCGGTGTCTTTGTATAGAATTTACAAAATATAGAATCTGTTTTTTTTTTTTTTTTCATTTAGATCTCCACACTAAAATATTACAAAATAAACTTACAAAAAAAAGACGTACGTCAGATCGTTCGGCGAGCGAAGGTTCCCGGGGGTCACTGCGACGGGGGAGCGGAAAGGGCAGCCTATCAAGTCTCCGAGGGCGCCACTGACGTGTTGTGCTCTCTTGAGGGGCAGGGAGGGGGTTGGGAATCGATATTTGTGAAAATGTTACCAAGCCACCGGGGCAGCTGAGGGTGCCACTGAAGCATGGCGCTCTCTCGGAGGGTGGGGATCGATATCCGCTCCTATGTGTTACCCAGGTGGCAGGGCGGAGAGGGCGCCCATCGAGTCTCTGGGGCAGCTGAGGGTGCCACTGAAGCATGGTGCTCTCTCGGAGGGTGGGGATCGATATCCGCTCCTATGTGTTACCCAGGTGGCAGGGCGGAGAGGGCGCCCATCGAGTCTCTGGGGCAGCTGAGGGTGCCACTGAAGCGTGGTGCTCTCTCGGAGGGTAGGGATCGATATCCGCTCCTATGTGTTACCCAGGTGGCAGGGCGGAGAGGGCGCCCATCAAGCCTCCGGGGCAGCTGAAGGTGCCACTGAAGCGTGGTGCTCTCTCGGAGGGTGGGTAGGGATCGATATCCGCTCCTATGTGTTACCCAGGTGGCAGGGCGGAGAGGGCGCCCATCGAGTCTCCGGGGCAGCTGAGGGTGCCACTGAAGCGTGGTGCTCTCTCGGAGGGTGGGTAGGGATCGATATTCGCTCCTATGTGTTACCCATGTGACAGGGCGGAGAGGGCGCCCAAGGAATCTCCGGGCAGCTGAGGGTGCCACTGAAGCGTGGCGCTCTCTTGGAGGGTGGGTGGGGATCTATATCCGCTCCTATGTGTTACCCAGACAACAGGGCGGAGAGGGGGCGCCCTTCGGGGGCAGGGAGGGGGTTGGGAATCAATATTCGCCCCTATGTGAAAACGTTACCCAGAAAAACGGTACAAATTGTGAGGTGGTCTCATTTTTTAAACAAAAGTCTTTACAAATCTCTTACACTGGAAGATTAAAAATCCCCCCCGATGGAGGAACGGCTTTGCGGTAAAGTCTTGGCGCGGTTCTGAACGCGGAGACCCACGGGCGGCGATCTGGTACCGTAATACATTCCTTCATTCCTTCACAGAGGAAATCATTGAGTCGGGTCAATAAATAACATTTATTCTCTGGTCCTCCCAAAGTGGCACCGCCGCTCCGTAGCCAGGCGTTCACTTTCCGGGAATCTTTGGTCAGTCGCCCCTTTTTTAGGGTGAGGACCCTTCCCCCCCAGTCAAGTCAATGGGGTTTTTTTTTTCAGTGCACGGTGTTTGCGATAAAAAGCGTCTCTTTTGGGGGGTTTCCGCTAACTCGGTCTAGCGGGGCCGTGATTTAGGAAGTAAGTGGTCATCTCTCCTTTTCCTTTCACCTTCACCACCCCTCGGCATTCCAGCGAGTAATTGTTGGCCGCCAGGACCTGCTGGAGGTCCGCCGTCACCTGAAACCAAACAAAAGAAACTTCATTGTCAAAGAACTCTTTATTTCAATAAACTTTTCATGATATTTACATACAGAAGGGGCAAATAATTGTGATGTTTTTAATTGAAAATGACACATTGTAGATGATATCTATGGTCAGAGTATTGACTAGGTAGATAACCCTACAGCAAGCAAAAATGTACAGCTATAAAGGCAAATAAGAAAAAATATATATCTAAAAAGGAAAAACCATAGAGATGGAAAAGTTAAAGAAGGGGAGGGATGGAGAAGAAGGAGTGGGATGGATGACAAGAAGAAGAGGGGTAGAGGACAAGAAGGAGAGGGATGGAGGATAAGAAGGGGAATGTAGGATAAGAAGGAGAGGGATTAAGTACAGGAAGGAGAGGGGTGAAGGACAGGGATGGAGGACAAGACGGAGAGGGATAGAGGACAAGAAGACGAGGGATGGAGGAGAAGAAAGAGAGGGATGGAGGAGAAGAAGGAGAAGGATAGAGGACAAGAAAGAAATGGATGGAGGACAAGAAGGAGAGGGATGGAGGACAAAAAGGAGAGAGATGGAGGATAAGAAGGAGAGGGATGGAAGATAAGAAAGAGAGGGGTGGAGGACAAAAAGGTGAGGGATTAAGGACAGGAAGGAGAGGGGTGAAGGACAGGGATGGAGGACAAGACGGAGAGGGATAGGAGGACAAGAAGACGAGGGATGGAGGAGAAGAAGGAGAGGGATGGAGGAGGAGAAGGATAGAGGACAAGAAAGAAAGGGATGGAGGACAAGAAGGAGAGAGATGGAGGATAAGAAGGAGAGGGATGGAAGATAAGAAGGAGAGGGGTGGGAGGACAAAAAGGTGAGGGATGGAGGACAAGAAGGAGAGGGGTGGAGGATAAAAAGAAGACAGGTGGAGAGGACAAGAAGGAGAGGGGTGGAGAACAAGAGGGAGAGGGGTGGAGCACAAGAAAGAGAGGGGTGGAGGACAAGAAAGAGATGGGTGGAGGACAAGAAGGAGAGGGGGGAGGACAAGAAGGAGAGGGATGGAGAACAAGAAGGAGAGGGGTGGAGGACAAGAAGGAGAGGGGTGGAGGACAAGAAGGAGAGGGATGGAGAACAAGAAGGAGAGGGATGGAGAACAAGAAGGAGAGGGGTAGAGGATAAGAAATAGAGGGATGGAGGACAAGAAGGAGAGGGACGGAGGACAAGAAGGAGAGGGATGGAGGACAAGAAGGAGAGGGATGGAGGACAAGAAGGAGAGGGATGGAGGACAAGAAGGAGAGGGGTTGAGGACAAGAAGGAGTGGGATGGAGGAAAAGAAGGAGTGGGATGGAGGACAAGAAGGAGTGGGATGGAGGACAAGAAGGAGAGGGATTAAGGACAAGAAGGAGAGGGATGGAGGACAAGAAGGAGAGGGGTGGAGGATAAGAAAAAGAGGGGTGGAGGACAAGAAGGAGAGGGATGGAGAAGAAGGAGAGGGATGGAGGACAAGAAGAAGATGGATGGAGGACAAGAAGAAGAGGGATGGAGGACAAGACAGAGAGGGATGGAGGACAAGAAGGAGAGGGGTGGAGGACAAGAAGGAGAGGGGTGGAGGACAAGAAGGAGAGGGGTGGAGGGCAAGAAGGAGAGGGGTGGAGGGCAAGAAGGAGAGGGGTGGAGGGCAAGAAGGAGAGGGGTGGAGGGCAAGAAGGAGAGGGGTGGAGGGCAAGAAGGAGAGGGGTGGAGGGCAAGAAGGAGAGGGGTGGAGGGCAAGAAGGAGAGGGGTGGAGGACAAGAAGGAGAGGGATGGAGGACAAGAAGGAGAGGGATGGAGGATGGAGAAGGAGAGGGATGGAGGACAAGAAGGAGAGGGATGGAGGACAAGAAGGAGAGGGATGGAGGACAAGAAGGAGAGGGATGGAGGACAAGAAGGAGAGGGATGGAGGACAAGAAGGAGAGGGATGGAGGACAAGAAGGAGAGGGATGGAGGACAAGAAGGAGAGGGATGGAGGACAAGAAGGAGAGGGTTGGAGGATAAGAAGGAGAGGGTTGGAGGATAAGAAGGAGAGGGATGGAGGATAAGAAGGAGAGGGATAGAGGACAAGAAGGAGAGGGGTGGAGGGCAAGAAGGAGAGGGGTGGAGGACAAGAAGGAGAGGGATGGAGGATAAGAAGGAGAGGAATGGAGAAGAAGGAGAGGGGTGGAGGATAAGAAGGAGGGGGATGGAGGACAAGAAGGAGAGGGGTGGAGGATAAGAAGGAGAGGGATTAAGGACAGGAAGGAGAGGGGTGAAGGACAGGGATGAAGGACAAGACAGAGAGGGATGGAGGATAAGAAGGAGAGGAATGGAGGACAAGAAGGAGAGGAATGGAGAAGAACAAGAGGGATGGAGGACAAGAAGGAAAGGGATGGAGGACAAGAAGGAAAGGGATGGAGGACAAGAAGAAGAGGGATGGAGGACAAGAAGGAGAGGGGTGGAGGATAAGAAGGAGAGGGATGGAGGACAAGAAGGAGAGGGGTGGAGGACAAGAAGGAAAGGGATGGAGGACAAGAAGGAGAGGGATGGAGGACAAGAAGGAGAGGGGTGGAGGACAAGAAGGAAAGGGATGGAGGACAAGAAGGAGAGGGATGGAGGACAAGAAGGAGAGGGATGGAGGACAAGAAGGAGTGGGATGGAGGACAAGAAGGAGTGGGATGGAGGACAAGAAGGAGAGGGGTGGAGGACAAGGAGAGGGATGGAGAACAAGAAGGAGAGGGATGGAGAACAAGAAGGAGAGGGGTAGAGGATAAGAAATAGAGGGATGGAGGACAAGAAGGAGAGGGACGGAGGACAAGAAGGAGAGGGATGGAGGACAAGAAGGAGAGGGATGGAGGACAAGAAGGAGAGGGGTGGAGGATAAGAAAAAGAGGGGTGGAGGACAAGAAGGAGAGGGATGGAGAAGAAGGAGAGGGATGGAGGACAAGAAGAAGATGGATGGAGGACAAGAAGAAGAGGGATGGAGGACAAGACAGAGAGGGATGGAGGACAAGAAGGAGAGGGGTGGAGGACAAGAAGGAGAGGGGTGGAGGACAAGAAGGAGAGGGGTGGAGGGCAAGAAGGAGAGGGGTGGAGGGCAAGAAGGAGAGGGGTGGAGGGCAAGAAGGAGAGGGGTGGAGGGCAAGAAGGAGAGGGGTGGAGGGCAAGAAGGAGAGGGGTGGAGGGCAAGAAGGAGAGGGGTGGAGGGCAAGAAGGAGAGGGGTGGAGGACAAGAAGGAGAGGGATGGAGGACAAGAAGGAGAGGGATGGAGGATAAGAAGGAGAGGGATGGAGGACAAGAAGGAGAGGGTTGGAGGATAAGAAGGAGAGGGATGGAGGACAAGAAGGAGAGGGATGGAGGACAAGAAGGAGAGGGATGGAGGACAAGAAGGAGAGGGATGGAGGACAAGAAGGAGAGGGTTGGAGGATAAGAAGGAGAGGGTTGGAGGATAAGAAGGAGAGGGATGGAGGATAAGAAGGAGAGGGATAGAGGACAAGAAAGAGAGGGGTGGAGGATAAGAAGGAGAGGGATGGAAGACAAGAAGAAGAGGGATGGAGGACTAGACAGAGCGGGATGGAGAACAAGAAGGAGAGGGTTGGAGGATAAGAAGGAGAGGGTTGGAGGATAAGAAGGAGAGGGATGGAGGATAAGAAGGAGAGGGATAGAGGACAAGAAGGAGAGGGGTGGAGGACAAGAAGGAGAGGGATGGAGGATAAGAAGGAGAGGAATGGAGAAGGAGAGGGGTGGAGGATAAGAAGGAGGGGGATGGAGGACAAGAAGGAGAGGGGTGGAGGATAAGAAGGAGAGGGATTAAGGACAGGAAGGAGAGGGGTGAAGGACAGGGATGAAGGACAAGACAGAGAGGGATGGAGGATAAGAAGGAGAGGAATGGAGGACAAGAAGGAGAGGAATGGAGAAGAACAAGAGGGATGGAGGACAAGAAGGAAAGGGATGGAGGACAAGAAGGAAAGGGATGGAGGACAAGAAGAAGAGGGATGGAGGACAAGAAGGAGAGGGGTGGAGGATAAGAAGGAGAGGGATGGAGGACAAGAAGGAGAGGGGTGGAGGACAAGAAGGAAAGGGATGGAGGACAAGAAGGAGAGGGATGGAGGACAAGAAGGAGAGGGGTGGAGGACAAGAAGGAAAGGGATGGAGGACAAGAAGGAGAGGGATGGAGGACAAGAAGGAGAGGGATGGAGGACAAGAAGGAGTGGGATGGAGGACAAGAAGGAGTGGGATGGAGGACAAGAAGGAGAGGGGTGGAGGACAAGAAGGAGAGGGATGGAGAACAAGAAGGAGAGGGATGGAGAACAAGAAGGAGAGGGGTAGAGGATAAGAAATAGAGGGATGGAGGACAAGAAGGAGAGGGACGGAGGACAAGAAGGAGAGGGATGGAGGACAAGAAGGAGAGGGATGGAGGACAAGAAGGAGAGGGATGGAGGACAAGAAGGAGAGGGATGGAGGACAAGAAGGAGAGGGGTGGAGGATAAGAAAAAGAGGGGTGGAGGACAAGAAGGAGAGGGATGGAGAAGAAGGAGAGGGATGGAGGACAAGAAGAAGATGGATGGAGGACAAGAAGAAGAGGGATGGAGGACAAGACAGAGAGGGATGGAGGACAAGAAGGAGAGGGGTGGAGGACAAGAAGGAGAGGGGTGGAGGACAAGAAGGAGAGGGGTGGAGGGCAAGAAGGAGAGGGGTGGAGGGCAAGAAGGAGAGGGCTGGAGGACAAGAAGGAGAGGGGTGGAGGACAAGAAGGAGAGGGGTGGAGGGCAAGAAGGAGAGGGGTGGAGGACAAGAAGGAGAGGGATGGAGGACAAGAAGGAGAGGGATGGAGGATAAGAAGGAGAGGGATGGAGGACAAGAAGGAGAGGGTTGGAGGATAAGAAGGAGAGGGATGGAGGACAAGAAGGAGAGGGATGGAGGACAAGAAGGAGAGGGATGGAGGACAAGAAGGAGAGGGATGGAGGACAAGAAGGAGAGGGTTGGAGGATAAGAAGGAGAGGGTTGGAGGATAAGAAGGAGAGGGATGGAGGATAAGAAGGAGAGGGATAGAGGACAAGAAAGAGAGGGGTGGAGGATAAGAAGGAGAGGGATGGAAGACAAGAAGAAGAGGGATGGAGGACTAGACAGAGCGGGATGGAGAACAAGAAGGAGAGGGTTGGAGGATAAGAAGGAGAGGGATGGAGGATAAGAAGGAGAGGGATAGAGGACAAGAAGGAGAGGGGTGGAGGACAAGAAGGAGAGGGATGGAGGATAAGAAGGAGAGGAATGGAGAAGAAGGAGAGGGGTGGAGGATAAGAAGGAGGGGGATGGAGGACAAGAAGGAGAGGGGTGGAGGATAAGAAGGAGAGGGATTAAGGACAGGAAGGAGAGGGGTGAAGGACAGGGATGAAGGACAAGACAGAGAGGGATGGAGGACAAGAAGGAGAGGAATGGAGAAGAACAAGAGGGATGGAGGACAAGAAGGAAAGGGATGGAGGACAAGAAGGAAAGGGATGGAGGACAAGAAGAAGAGGGATGGAGGACAAGAAGGAGAGGGGTGGAGGATAAGAAGGAGAGGGATGGAGGACAAGAAGGAGAGGGGTGGAGGACAAGAAGGAAAGGGATGGAGGATAAGAAGGAGAGGGATGGAGGACAAGAAGGAGAGGGATGGAGGACAAGAAGGAGAGGGATGGAGGAGAAGAAGGAGGGGGATGGAGGAATATTTTATATGGTGTTGTTGAATACCATAACCAGCTCACCTGGATCCTCTCCGGCACCCCGGTGCTGTCCATGCGACTCGCCACATTCACTGTGTTCCCCCAAATATCGTACTGCGGCTTCCTGGCCCCGATCACCCCGGCGACCACGGGTCCAATGTTCAGCCCTGTCACACACGAGAGAATAAAATGTAATCCTATAAATACAGATTGTACGGACCGTGTGCAGAACTACAACCCCCAGCATGCTATGTCAGTCCCCCCAGGACCAGGACTGAGGTCATTATAAATCATTTGTTTAGGTCAAAGGTCAGAGAGCGACAACCCCCCCCCCCCTCATTTTCCATCGGTCTGACTTCAGCTCGCTCACATCTGATTGGTTCCTGGGGGTCGCAGCGCTCTATTGGATAATGGTGAACGTTTTGCGATGGGGGAGGGGCACTTACCGATCTTCATCTGGAAGTTGTTGAACGAATGTTCGTTGATGTATTTCATCTGGTCCATCAGCCTCATGGCGTAATCGGCGAGCGCCTTGATGTGCGACTTCCCCACCTTGTCGTAAGTCGTGTCGTTGAGCCCCGAAGCCGCCATGTAGGTGCTGCCGATCGTCTTGATCTTCTCCAGCTGGCGGAACTCGTCCTCGCTGATGATCTGTCAATGTGGGGGGGGGGTCATCGGAAGATTTGGGGTTATCTGTGTGATCTGATTACACGTGTCCCCCCCCAATCCCTTCATTCAGTCCCTATGAGACTGGCGGTGAGCGTTGTCAGGATCTCCTAATCTATCCACCTAAGGGGTATGGGGGACACTGATGTAAGGGGGGGAACTCTGATTTATGGGGGCAAAATGAGTGATTACGGACAGCGCAGTAATTAGTTTTTAATATGATGGATACCCCAGATGTAACGGGCGACTCTGATTGGGACCCTGATATAAGGAGGACTGTGATGGGGGGCCTAAGGTAAGGGGGGTTCTGGTGGGGTCCCTGATGTATTGGGGGACTCTGATTGGGACCCTGATGTAAGTGGGGGTTCTGGTGGGGTCCCTGATGTAAGGAGGAATGTGATAGGGAGCCTAAGGTAAGGGGGGATTCTGGTGGGGTCCCTGATGTAATGGGGGACTCTGATTGGGACCCTGATGTAAGTGGGGGTTCTGGTGGGGTCCCTGATGTAAGGAGGACTGTGATGGGGAGCCTAAGGTAAGGGGGGGGTTCTGGTGGGGTCCCGATGTAATGGGGGACTCTGATTGGGACCCTGATGTAAGTGGGGGTTCTGGTGGGGTCCCTGATGTAAGGAGGACTGTGATGGGGAGCCTAAGGTAAGGGGGGTTCTGGTGGGGTCCCTGATGTAATGGGGGACTCTGATTGGGACCCTGATGTAAGTGGGGGTTCTGGTGGGGTCCCTGATGTAAGGAGGACTGTGATGGGGAGCCTAAGGTAAGGGGGGATTCTGGTGGGGTCCCTGATGTAATGGGGGACTCTGATAGGGAACTTGATGTAAGGCGGAATCTGACAAGGAACCTGAGATAAGGAGGACTCTGATGGATACCCAGATGTAATGGGGGACTCTGATTGGGACTCTGATGTAAGAGGGGGTTCTGGTAGGGTCCCTGATGTAATGGGGGACTTTGATAAGGAACCTAATGTAAGAGGGGACTCTAATTTAAGGGGGCAATATGATGGGGACCCTGATGTCAAAGACTCTGATGGGGATCTTCAACGTAAGGAGGACTGTGATGGAGAATCTGATGTAAGAGGGGACTCTGGTGGGGAACCTGATGGAAAAGGGAGCTCTGATAGGGAACCTGATGTAAGTGGGGGTTCTGGTGGGGTCCCTGGTGTAATGGGGGACTTTGATGGGGAACCTAATGGAAGGGGGGACTCTGATATAAGGGGAGACTTTAATGGGCACCCAGATGTAAGGAGGACTGTGATGGAGAATCTGATGTAAAGGGGGATTCTGATAAAAAATCTGATGGGGAACCTGAGGTAAGGAGGGCTCTGATAAAGACCCTGATGTACGGGTGGATTCTGGTGGGGACCCTGATGTAATGGGGGACTCTGCTTGGGAACCTGATGAAAAGGGGGGCTCTGATGTAAGGGGAATTCTGGTCCGAACCCTAATGTTATAGGGGACTTTGATGGGGAACTTGATGAAAGGGGGGATCTAATAGGGAGCCTGAGGTAGGGAGGACTCTGATGGATACCCTGATGTAACGTGGGTCTCTAATTGGGACCCTATTGTAAGTGGGGGTTCTGGTGGAGTCCCTGATGTAATGGGGGACTTTAATGAGGAACCTGATGGAAGGAAGACTCTGATGGGGAACCTGATGGAAAGGGGGGGGCTCTGATGGGGAACCTGATGGAAGGGGGGGCTCTGATGGGAAATCTTATGTAGGGAGGGGACTCTGATGGCAAACCTGATGTAAGGTGGACTCTGTTGGAGAATCTGATGTAAGGGGGGGGACTCTGATGGGAAACCCGAGGTAAGGAGGACTCTGATAGAGACCCTGACATAAGGGGTACACTGTGGCCCTCATACTGAAAAGTTTGGAGACCCCTGAGGTAGAGAGAACCCACGGTCTCCAATGTTCTCCAGCAGACAGAAGGCGGGGCAGTGACACGGTCTGCAGAACTATGGCGTCCCAACGCGTGTCGTCAGACTATGACGTCCGCCATATTGTATCGGGGTTGTTGGGGGATCCCGTGGATTTTAACTACATAAAAAACTGAAAACATGTTTTATGGATCGTTCCCACCGCCCAACTGACCCAGAAATAATCTCCGCCCACTGGAAGAACTCCTCCCACCATCATTCACATGGTCGATAATACCGACCCTTCATTGCGGAGAGAAGAGCGCCAGTCCCGGGGGGGTCTCACCTCGTCGAAGTCGGCGATGATCTCGTTGAGGAGCCGCAGACACTCCACCCCCTCGTTGTTGGCCTCCAGCTCCACGTAGAACTCGGAGAAGTTGCTGATGGAGGCGAACATGACCGCGACGCACTCACATGACTGGTAGTAAAGCTCGTCGTTGCGCCTCTCCCGCGCCAGGAAGTGGGCGGCCACGTCCTTGGGGAGAATGTTATGGAGGAGGCGCCGGTTGTAGGCCTGGAGCTCCTCCATCTCCTCCTTCTCCTCCGTGGCCTACAAGAAGAAGAAGGTGGTGAGAGGAGAAGAACATGAAGACATCAAATACATTCTATGTGTGACCCCCCCCAGGCAAGGGTTCCTGGGCTGTGTGCACAGAGGCAGCATGGGGGGGGGGGGTAACTCATTAATTGGTTGCTAGAGGTTACTGCACATTATTACTGCTCAATGATTGGTTGCTAGAGGTTACTTCACATTATTACTGTTCATTGATTGGTTGCTAGAGGTTACTGGAAATCCCTACCACCCACCAATTGGTTGCTAGAGGTTACTGCACATTATTACTGCTCAATGATTGGTTGCTAGAGGTTACTTCACATTATTACTGTTCATTGATTGGTTGCTAGAGGTTACTGGAAATCCCTACCACCCACCAATTGGTTGCTAGAGGTTACTGCACATTATTACTGCTCAATGATTGGTTGCTAGAGGTTACTTCATATTATTACTTCTCACTGATTGGTTGCTAGAGGTTACTGAACATCCTTACCACTCACTAATTGGTTGCTAGAGATTACTACACATTATTACTGCTCATTGATTGGTTGCTAGAGGCTACTGGTCATCCTCACCACTCACTAATTAGTTGCTAGAGGTTACTACACACGATTACTGCTCATTGATTTGTTGCTAGAGGTTACCGGACATCCTTACCACTCATTAAGTGGTCGCTAGAGGTTTCTACACATGATTACAGCTCATTAATTGGTTGCTAGAGGTTACTGAATATCCTTACCGCTCAATGATTGGTTGCAAAAGCAAAGCTTGAAATCTTTGGCAAATATATAGTGGCGGATTCTACACTGACCACCAATGTAATGTTAGGCTTAATGACCACCGTTGTAGGCAGGACTTTCAAGCCCACCCCTTTACCCCCCCAGTGAGCAGCATTCAGCAGAGGTAGATATGGCCTCAGGGGGGCACGATATACATATGAATTCCACCTCTATTTACATATCAATGCCGCTGGTCCGTGGCTATTTACATTATAATGCTGCCACTATTTACATATCAATGCAGTAAGCACAGGGTCTGCAGGTGAGTCACCTGTACACAGCAATGGGACAGAGCTGGGCAGCATTAGTAACAGAACTTCACACTGCGCTATCGGGACACAGCACGGGACTAAAACTTCAAGGGGCAAGGGAATTTAAACTGGGATAGTTGGCAAGTATGAGGCAGCTGCTTTGGGCCCCACCAACAATGACGGGGCCCAGGGCAGCTTCCCCATTTGCCCCGCCTTAAAGTCTTCCCTTTATATAAGATAACATGTGTCCCTTATAATTGAAACATTTTGTTTCCGGCAGAAAGTTTCGCCAAAATTTTTATGAATATTTAATTTATTGATACAAAATCTAATTTTATATAAACCAGTGTGAAAATGTCATCTGGTGGTAATTCAGTCCTAATCACTCCCCCTCCCCCCCAGACTTTGTGGGAGGGGGGAAGGGGAGTGATTAGGACTGAATTACCAATTTGGGGGAGTCTCACAGTGAACAATTTGGGGGAGTCTCACAGTGAACAATTTGGGGGAGTCTCACAGTGAACAATTTGGGGGAGTCTCACAGTGAACAATTTGGGGGAGTCTCACAGTAAACAATTTGGGGGAGTCTCACAGTAAACAATTTGGGGGAGTCTCACAGTAAACAATTTGGGGGAGCCTCACAGTGAACAATTTGGGGGAGCCTCACAGTGAACAATTTGGGGGAGCCTCACAGTGAACAATTTGGGGGAGTCTCACAGTAAACAATTTGGGGGAGCCTCACAGTGAACAATTTGGGGGAGCCTCACAGTGAACAATTTGGGGGAGCCTCACAGTGAACAATTTGGGGGAGTCTCACAGTGAACAATTTGGGGGAGCCTCACAGTGAACAATTTGGGGGAGTCTCACAGTGAACAATTCGGGGAAGTCTCACAGTGAACAATTTGGGGGAGCCTCACAGTAAACAATTTGGGGGAGTCTCACAGTGAAGTACCTGAAGCTTCCACAGGAAGTCCAGCCGGGCCGTAGACTCCACCTGCTGGGCGTGCAGATACAGCGCCAGGACGAACACCGTGATTATAATCGGCGTGGCGATCTTCAGCGCGACTCTGTCGATGGTGCTGCCAAGACATAAAGGGAGCCGTTACTTTCCCGAGGAACAAAAAAAAATTACCGTTGTCTTCAATAATAATTACAATTTTATATATATATATATATATATATATATATATATATATATATATATATATATATATATATATATATATATATACACACTATATTACCAAAAGTATTGGGACGCCTCCCTTTAAACACACAGGGCCAGATTCAGAAAGATCCGTGGATCTTTCTGCTGGCGTAACGTATCCCCGATACGTTACGCCGCTGTAAATATTCGCGCAGGTTCTTTATTCAGAAAGAACTTGCGCCATTATTTACTGCGGCGTAACGTATGTGTTGCGGCTTAAAGCCGCGCAATTCAAATGAATGAAGTGGGGGCGTGATTCATGTAAATGAATCATGACCCCACGTAATTCACGTTTTTTTTGGACGGCGCATGCGCCGTCCGTGGACGTTCCCAGTGCGCATGCGTAAAATCACGTCGCTTTTCCTCAATGAAAACGACGTGAACGTAACTAACGTCGAGCCCCATTCCCGAACGATTTACGCAAACGACGTAACCGATGTTCAATTCGACGCTGTCCCGACGTCCATACTTAACATTGACTACGCCTCCCATAGCATGGGGTAACCTTACGCCGCTCTAACGCTTATGCAAACGACGTAAACTACGACGCGCCGCCGCAAGTACGTTCGGGAATCGCCGTAAATAGCTAATTTGCATATATTACGCGAAAACCGCCGTAAGCGCCACCTAACGGCCAGCGTAATAATGCAACTAAGATACGACGGCGTAACAGACTTACGCCGCTCGTATCTTAGAAGAAAGCCGGCGTATCTTCTTTTTTGAACAGCAAAAAAAGATACGCCGCATACTCTTAGTATTTACGCAGCGTATCTCTTGATACGCTGCGTAAATAGTTTTCTGAATCTGGCCCACACACTATATTACCAAAAGTATTGGGACACCTCCCTTTAAACACGCACACTATATTACCAAACGTATTGGGACACATCCCTTTACACATTATATTACCAAAAGTATTGGGACACCTCCCTTTACACACACATGAACTTTA
Organism: Rana kukunoris; assembly: GCA_029574335.1. Classification (NCBI taxonomy): domain Eukaryota; kingdom Metazoa; phylum Chordata; class Amphibia; order Anura; family Ranidae; genus Rana; species Rana kukunoris. The sequence goes on from JAJQKJ010001778.1 coordinate 76,351, forward strand.
CGGGCATCCCAGTCTTAGTCCGTAGGGTTCAATATTGAGTTGGCCCCGCCCTTTGCCGCTATAACAGCTTCAACTCTTCTGGGAAGGCTATCAACGTTTAGGAGGGTGTCTATGGGAACGTTTCACTATTCCTCCAGAAGAGCATTTGTGAGGTCAGGCACTGATATTGGAGGAGAAGGCCTGGCTTCATTGAGGTCAGGACTCTGTGCAGGCCAGTCATGTTTCTCCACCCCCAAAATTGAGGGAGTCTCACAGTGAACAATTTGGGGGAGCCTCACATGTCTTTATGGACCTTGCTTTGTGCTCTAGTGCGCAGTCATGTTGGAACAGGAAGGGGCCGTCCCCCAAACCCCTCCCACAAAGTTGGGAGCATGAAATTGTCCAAAATGTCTTGGTATGCTGACGCCTTAAAAGTTCCCTTCACTGGAACTAAGGGGCCAAGCCCAACCCCTGAAGAACAACCCCCCACACTACAATCCCCCCTCCCCCCACACACCATAACCCCCCCTCCCCACACACACCATAACCCCCCATCCTCCCCCCACACCATAATCCCCCCTTCACCAAATGATTTGGTCTCTGCCCAAATGTCCAGAACCGCAGTGAGAACCCGCCATTCCAACTTGTCTCTTAAAACGTCATATTAACCATTTAAACAATAAATAAATAAATCATTATTGCTTCCGTTCCTTCTCACTGATGAGTAACATCTGCACCCTACATCAGATTTCTTTGTAAATCACGAAAAATAAAAGAAAAATTCAGATTTTCTTACCAGGGTTCCGTTGAGTTGCTGCTGATCTCACTAAAAAAAAGAAGAAAAGAAAAAAGGTAGTAATTAGTAATCACAGATCCTTCTGAAATCTGGACACTAGAGGGTGCTATAGGATCATTTTTTTTTTTGGAATTAGTGGCGGCACCTTTATTAGTTTGGCCTAGAAATTATTATTATTATTATACAGGATTTATTGATTCCCCAATGTGGAAAGGAAAGAGACTGCCTGACAGATTATAGGAAATACGGCGTGTTGTGACATCATTGATCAGAAATGGCTGCATTCATCTCATAGATACATAGGGCCAGATTCAGGTAGAGTTAGGCTGGAGTATCAGTGATCCGCCAGCCTAACTGTCACTTTAAGCCGGCGTTTCTGTTTTCTGTAACCAGAAAACAAGAAACGCCGGGTTGGAGTTCCGATGCGAGCGGCGTAATTGAATTTCGCCATCGCATCGCAACTTTAATTTAAAAAAAGGCGCCGGGGGCGTTCCCGCTGATTTACGCCGAAAAAATATGTTAATCAGCGGGAATCGGCAATTCACGATCGTATTCGGGCGCGACGCAGTGACTTTTCGATGTTTCCGTAAGCGATACGCGGCGTAAAGAAATACATGCCCCCTATTGGAATATCCTATGTTAAGTATAGGCGTCGTCATCGCGTCGAAGAAAAAAAAAATTGCGTCGCTTGCGTAAAACTTTCATGAATGGGGATGTGACGTCATTGACGTTCACTGACAGAATTTGGAGCATGCGCACTGGGATGCATTGACACTCGACGCATGCGCAGTACGTTCGCCGCGGGATCGCGCTTAGTTTAAATAATACACGCCCCGTACCCGCCCAATTTGAATTCCGCCGGCTCATTTGCGATGCGCTGCCGCAACTTTAGGAGCAAGTGCTTCATGAATAACAGCACTTGCTCCTAAAATTTCGCCAGAGTAACGTAAATGAGAAGCGTTACTCCAGATTAAAGATGCTCCCATCTACCTGAATCTGGCCCATAGTAGATCCTGGGAGGAGTATTGGAAGCTGTGCTGACAATAGGAGGAGAGAGGAAATCTGGGCTGAAGAGGAGATCTGAAAAGGTAACTCATCCGAAGGATCCCAGCGGTATCAAGGAGTTCTCAAGGCATATCACACCATTGGCATCTGGTGAGTCAGCGGTATCAAGGAGTTCTCAAGGCATATCACACCATTGGCATCTGGTGAGTCAGCAGTATCAAGGAGTTCTCAAGGCATATCACACCATTGGCATCTGGTGAGTCAGCGGTATCAATGAGTTCTCAAGGCATATCACACCATTGGCATCTGGTGAGTCAGCGGTATCAATGAGTTCTCAAGGCATATCACACCATTGGCATCTGGTGAGTCAGCAGTATCAAGGAGTTCTCAAGGCATATCACACCATTGGCATCTGGTGAGTCAGCGGTATCAAGGAGTTTTCAAGGCATATCACACCATTGGCACCTGGTGAGTCAGCGGTATCAAGGAGTTCTCAAGGCATATCACACCATTGGCATCTGGTGAGTAGAACTCCTAAGGGAGATCTTTGTGAAGATTTTTTGGATACTTCAGGAACAAACCAGCACTAATGAGCTACAATTATTTAAGAAACCACCCTCAATAATGAGACTTTGAAGGGACATTTATTTCATTTACCACTATCCAGTGGGGTTATGTGTATGTTTCCCATGATCTTAACCACTTCCCGCCCGGTCAATAGGAGATTGACGTCCGGGAAGTGGTTATGAAATCGTTCTCAAAACGTCCTGCACGATTTCATGCCGCGTGCGCCCGTGGGGGTGCGCAGCGCGGCGATCGCTGATCCGGGGTGTCAGTCTGACACCCTGCATCTTCGATCTCGGTAACCAGTCTCCGGCGGAGGCTCGCTACCACGTGATCAGCTGTGTCCAATCACGGCTGATCACGATGTAAACAGGAAGAGCCGTAGATGGCTCTTCCTCACTCGCGTCTGACAGCGGCTCTCCTGACAGGGGGGGTTCATGCTGATTGTTTATCAGCGCAGCCCCCCCTCTTATGCCCACACTAGACCACCAGGAATGCCAACACTGGCAGGGCAAAAAAAATTAAAAAAAACTTGAAAAAAAAAAAAAAAACATCAGGATTTAAAAAAAAAAATACAGGTAAAAAAAAAAAAAAGAAGAAAGATGGCAGTCAGTGCCCACACATGGGCACTGGCAACATATACATCAGTGCCACCCTTCAAAGTCCATCAGTGCCACCCCACAGTGTCCTTCAGTGTCACCCCTCCGTGCCAATCCATGCCCAGTGCACACCTATCAGTGCCCATCTGTGCCACCCATAAGTACCCATCAGTGCCACCCATGAGTGCCATTCTGTGCCGCTTTGAGTTCCCAGTGCTGCCTATGAGTGCCCATCAGTGCCGTCTATGAGTGCCCATCAGTGCCACCTATGAGTGCCCATCAGTGCCGCCTATGAGTGCCCATCAGTGCCATCTATGAGTGCCCATCAGTGCCACCTATGAGTGCCCATCAGTGCCGCATACCAGCGCCGCCTATCAGTGCCACCTCATCGGTGCCCATCAGTACTACCTCATCAGTGCCGCCATATAAGTGCCCGTAATTGAAAGAGAAAACATACTTATTTACAAAAAAGATAACAGAAAAAAAAATGTATTTTTTTCCTAAATTTTCAGTCTATTTTTAGTTGTTGCGCAAAAAATAAAAACCGCAGAGGTGATCAAATACCACCAAAAGAAATCTCTATTTGTGGGAAAAAAAGGACGCCAATTTTGTTTGGGTACAGTGTAGCATGACCGCGCAATTGTCATTCAAAGTGCGACAGTGATGAAAGCTGAAAATTGGTCTGGGCAGGAAGGTGCGTAAGTGCCCCCCAGTATGGAAGTGGTTAAAGATACCATTTATTGATGTGAATCACGTAGAGTTTATTCAGTGTGATTATTAATCAATTAATTATAGCAGATGGGACAATAGAGGTTCAATAGAATCTGTTACTCACAGCGCTGTTGGTGTTTCTTTTTAGAGACATATTTTTTCATTTACCGTACCTTTTAATAATAGCGGCTTTTCTGCATAAAAATCAGTTTACGTAGCGCTTTACAATGTAGCGGAGGGGCAACACAACTACAGTGCAGTTCAGAATTCAAAATGTGTCAGAAATCATTTATCAGAATCATTTCCCTCAATATATCAAACGTTCTCATGAGATTAAATATTCAAGCACAATACGAGATACGACAGGCAAAAATTATTTTGGTCGGTTATAAAAAAAAAAAATGGCAATCTTGGGCTGAACCATCCTAATGGCCCATACACACGATCCAAATATCGGCCGATGGATCGTACGACTTTTTTTGCTTAACCACTTTCCCACCGCGCCATAGGCATTTTACTGCTACGGCGCGGTGGAGTTATCTTGGGACGTCGTCCTTCACTTCCGCGATTGCGCGTCCCCTGGGACGCGCTCACGAAAGTGTCCGTGCTCGCCGGGTCTAGAAGACCCGGCGCATCACGGATCACGGTAAATTGCCGCTGATAGCGGGCGTTTACCACGTGATCGCGCCGTCGAATGACGGCGCGATCACTTGTAAACAAACCGGCGTCATTTGATGACGCCGGTTCCTCCCTCTCCTGCGTCTCCTCTCTGTACCGTGTGCGAGGAGAGGGGGGCGGGGTGTCAGCAGCTGAGCTGTGGCTGGATCTGTGACAAATGCAGTCACAGATCCAGCCATCCCTCAATCCATCCCAGCTCTGCAATCACAGTACCCAGCAATCCCCCCAGTACCCAACAATACCCCAGTACCCAACAATACCCCAGTACCCGGCAATACCCAACAATACCCCAGTACCCGGCAATACCCCAGTACCCGGCAATCCCCCCAGTACCCAACAATACCCCAGTACCCAACAATACCCCAGTACCCGGCAATACCCAACAATACCCCAGTACCCGGCAATACCCCAGTACCCGGCAATACCCCAGTACTCAACAATACCCCAGTACTCAACAATACCCCAGTACTCAACAATACCCCAGTACTCAACAATACCCCAGTACTCAACAATACCCCAGTACTCAACAATACCCCAGTACTCAGCAATACCCCAATACTCAGCAATACCCCAATACTCAGCAATACCCCAATACTCAGCAATACCCCAATACTCAGCAATACCCCAATACTCGTCAATACCCCAATACTCGTCAATACCCCAATACTCAGCAATACCCCAATACTCGTCCATACCCCAATACCCTGCATGATACTTTGCAATACCCCAATACTCTGCAATACCGCCTATGGGGATTTTTAAGTAGCGAAGTTTGGCGCCATTCCACTAGTGTGCGCAATTTTAAAGTGTGACATGTTGGGTATCTATTTACTCGGCGTAACTTCATCTTTCACATTATGAAAAAAAAATTGGGCTAACTTTACTGTTTTGTTTTGTTTTAAGCACAAAACAGTTTTTTTTTTAAAAAACATGCGTTCAATAAATTTCCTGCGAAAATACTGTGCGAGATAAAAAGTTGTAACGGCCGCCATTGTATTCTCTAGGGTCTTTGCTAAAAAAAGCATATATAATGTTTTGGGGTTCTATGTCATTTTCTAGCAAATAAATGATGATTTTTCCATGTAGGAGAGAAATGTCAGAATTGGTCTGGGTGTTACAGAACGCCTGGTGGCGTTCCCTGCATGTTGGGCCTCTGTATGTGGCCACGCTGTGTAAAAGTCCCACACATGGGGTATCGCCATACTCGGGAGGAATAGCAGAATGTGTTTTGGGGTGTAATTTGTGGTATGCATATGCTGTGTGTGAGAAATAACCCACTAATATGACAGAAACAAGATATATATTTTTTTTTTTACAGAATTTTCTGTCGTTTTTCTTTTATAGCGCAAAAAAAAAAAAAAACCCAGAGGTGATCAAATACCACCAAAAGAAATCTCTATTTGTGTGAAAAAAAGGACAAAATTTTCAAATGGGTAGAATGTTGTATGACTGAGTAATTGTCATTCAAATTGTGAGAGCACCGAGAGCTGAAAATTGGTCTGGTTAGGAAGGGGGTTTAAGTGCCCAGTGGTCAAGTGGTTAATAATCGCAAGTAAAATAAAATGGGTTATTAAACTCACAAAAATTCTCGTACGACAGAAAAAAAAGATCGGAAGTGATGTCACGTGTTGTAATGTATTTGTATTGTATTGTCGGACGACGGCTGTAGGAAAATCGTACGAGGAAAATTTTCGCGCTTGTCCGATCGAAAAATATCGGATGAACGGTCGTGATCGGCTCTCGAAAGTAGTGTACACACGATCCGAAAATCGTACGATCCATCATCGGACGATCGTTTTCGTCCGATATTCGGATCGTGTGTATGGGCCATTAGGCCCCTTTCACACTTGTAGGACTTCAAAGTCGCGCGATTTTACCGCGATTTTGCCGCGATTCGCGGCCGCGATTTCAATGAACGCCTGTGTAAGTGGCATCAAAATCGGACCAAAGTAGTGCAAGGACTACTTTGAAGTCGGCACTACTTAAAGTCGTGCCAGTATGAATGGTAGTCATTGAAAATAATGGAGAATGACTTGTCATACGATTTTGCAGTCCAAAATCGCGAGACAAGTCGTATAAGTGTGAAAATCGCGGTAAAATCGCGCGACTTTGAAGTCATACAAGTGTGAAAGGGACCTAAGTTCGATTTGAGATGCGATTTCACATGTGAAATCGCATCTCAAATCGGCAGCAATTGCCGGCAATGACACCGTCCTAATTGGTGCGACGCCGCATCTGCGGCGCTGCACCGATTTCCAAAAGTAGTTCCTGTACTACTTTTTGCGATTTCAGGACGCGATTTACATTGACATCTGTGCAGAAACCTGCGTTCGGCGTTAGGAGATGTGAACGATCTCCATAGAGAATAATGTAAAATCGAAGGTCCGGCGTATTGTAGCGTCGGGCGTAGGGCGACAAAACGCCAAGGTGTGAATGCAGCCTTATTAGGGTTAAGCGATAGACATGTGCAATTTGTTTTGTTCCGATTTTTATCTATTTTTATTTTTTTCCGAATTTAGACGAATTCGGAAACATCCGAATTAATGAAAAACCCTGAAAATTTAAAAATTCCTAGATTCGAAATTGGAGAACCCGACAATTCCGAAATCGGAAAGAATAACTAACTATTAAATTATAAGTATCTGTATCTGTTAGTGAACGTAACGAATACAAATTTATCTGAAGTTACGAATTATCAAAAATAACGAATGCCGCATCTAAACGAACAGAACGTAACAAATTAATAATAATAATAATAATACAAATGTTTTATTATTATTATTTATTATTAATTTGTTACCTTCTATGGCCCGGATTCACATACATCGGCGCATATTTATGCCGCCGTAGTGTATCTCTTTTACGTTACGCCGACGCAGCGCAGAGAGGCAAGCATACTGAGAATACTCCCACTCTGCGTCGGCGTAGCGTATATTTCGTAGGCGTAAGCGGAAGTGGGCTGGAAGTGGGCGTGATCCATGCTAATGAAGCGTGACCCCATGCAAATGATGTGCCGGGCGCCAGACAAATACTTAAACCCGAAATGCGCATGCATTGAGACGTGGACGTATCCCTGTGCACATGTGTACAACCACGTCGGAACAACTGCCTAAGGTACGCCGGATCACTGTGTACGCCGTGAACGTAACCTACGCCCAGCCACACCCACGTCGGCCCATATTCACAGACGTCCAACGTACAATACGTAGGCTTGTGTTCCCTGGTCCGTACCTTTGCATGGGTTGCGCCTCATCTCTGGGGAATAACTTTACGCCGGACGGAAAACTTACGCAAACCGCGTATATCATGCGCCGGGCGCAAGTACGTTTGTGAATCGCCGTATTTCCCTCATTTGCATGCCTAATCAATGGGATAAGCAACATACGTCCAGACCATATTTGCGCCCACGCCACACCGGCGTAAGTAAGATACGTCTGGGTTGGATGGCCTATTTTTAGGTGTATCTTGGTTTGCGACTCTGGCGCACACATACGCCGGGCGCATATTGACGCTAAGCCGGGAAAAGGTGAGTTACGTCGGCGTAAGTGCTTTGTGAATCCGGGCCTATTTGTTTAGATACGGCATTCGTTGTTTTGAAAAACACGTAACTTCGGATATAATTAGTTACATTCACTAACAGCCAAATTTGAAAGGAAATTTCAATCCCTACAATTTAATAGTTATTATTAGTTAGATATTATTTAGAATTTTCGTTCTTTTCGAGTTTTCGGATATTCTTTCTTTTCAGATGTATGAATTGACTTATTTTTGAATTCTCGAATTTACGAATTGCGACCATAAACAAAATCATTACCTGAAAAACGAAAAAGTAAAATAAAAAAAATGAATGAAACGAAAACAAACAACATTTTTTCGCAGTGCGAAGTGAGACCAAAAGCAGGGATATCACTTGGATACCTTCTCACCATTTGTTTGCTTACTTTTAATTGCACGCATTATTTGGCAAACACTGATAAGAAATGTAATCGTAAATCCTTAAGATTTCTTAACTGTCGCTTGGCACCTCGAAGTTTCGGCTCCTCCATACATTTGCTATAGGATTAAGGTCTGGAGACCGGCTAGGCCACTTATTGAGCTTCTTGTTGAGCCCCTCATTTGTTGCCTTGGCGATATGTTTTGGGTCATTGTCATGCTGGAAGACCCAAAAGTGCATAGAAAATAAATAATCGTGATAATAAGGTCCATGTGTGAAAAAAAGTCCATAAGTATACTGGTCACAGTATTTATATTTGTTTATATTTGCGCTGCACTTTTTCTATATATATTTGCTATTGGGATTTTTTTATGAATTATCTCCAGTGCTGGCTTGCATAGTTTAGGTTCTAGTTTAATAATTTATTTTCCAGCGCTGAATATCTTTTTCACTTATGCTGGAAGACCCGTCCATGACCCATCTTCAGTGTTCTGTCTGAGGGAAGAAGGTTCCCATCCAAGATCTTACGATACGTGGCCCCGCCCATTGACCCCTCAATGCGGCAAAGTCGGGGGTGGACCTTTATCAGAGGAACCCCCCAAATCCTCGCGTTTCCCCCTCCCCTCCTCCATCAACGAGTCTTCCCTCCCCCACCTCCATCAATTAACCTTCCCTCCCCACCTCCATCAATGAGCCTTCCCTCCCCACCTCCATCAATTAACCTTCCCTCCCCACCTCCATCAATGAGCCTTCCCTCCCCACCTCCATCAATGAGCCTTCCCTCCCCACCTCCATCATTGAGTCTTCCCTCCCCACCTCCATCAATGAGTCTTCCCTCCGCACCTCCATCAATGAGTCTTCCCTCCCCACCTCTATCAATGATTCTTCCCTCCCCACCTCCATCAATTAACCTTCCCTCCCCCACCTCCATCAATTAACCTTCCCTCCCCCACCTCCATCAATTAACCTTCCCTCCCCCACCTCCATCAATTAACCTTCCCTCCCCCACCTCCATCAATTAACCTTCCCTCCCCCACCTCCATCAATTAACCTTCCCTCCCCCACCTCCATCAATTAACCTTCCCTCCCCACCTCCATCATTGAGTCTTCCCTCCCCACCTCCATCATTGAGTCTTCCCTCCCCACCTCCATCAATGAGCCTTCCCTCCCCACCTCCATCAATGAGCCTTCCCTCCCCACCTCCATCAATGAGCCTTCCCTCCCCACCTCCATCAATGAGCCTTCCCTCCCCACCTCCATCAATGAACCTTCCCTCCCCCACCTCCATCAATGAACCTTCCCTCCCCCACCTCCATCATTGAGTCTTCCCTCCCCACCTCCATCAATGAGTCTTCCCTCCGCACCTCCATCAATGATTCTTCCCTCCCCACCTCCATCAATGAGTCTTCCCTCCGCACCTCCATCAATGAGTCTTCCCTCCCCACCTCTATCAATGATTCTTCCCTCCCCACCTCCATCAATGAGTCTTCCCTCCGCACCTCCATCAATGAGTCTTCCCTCCCCACCTCTATCAATGATTCTTCCCTCCCCACCTCCATCAATGAGTCTTCCCTCCCCCACCTCCATCAATTAACCTTCCCTCCCCACCTCCATCATTGAGTCTTCCCTCCCCACCTCCATCAATGAGTCTTCCCTCCGCACCTCCATCAATGAGTCTTCCCTCCGCACCTCCATCAATGAGTCTTCCCTCCCCACCTCTATCAATGATTCTTCCCTCCCCACCTCCATCAATGAGTCTTCCCTCCCCCACCTCCATCAATTAACCTTCCCTCCCCACCTCCATCATTGAGTCTTCCCTCCCCACCTCCATCAATGAGTCTTCCCTCCCCACCTCCATCAATGAGTCTTCCCTCCCCACCTCCATCAATGAGCTTTCCCTTCCCACCTTCATCAATGATTCTTCCCTCCCCACCTCTATCAATGATTCTTCCCTCCCCACCTCCATCAATGACTCTTCCCTCCCCACCTCCATCAATGAGCTTTCCCTTCCCACCTCCATCAATAATCCTTCCCTCCCCACCTCCATCAATGATCCTTCCCTCCCCACCTCCATCAATGGGCCTTCCCTCCCCACCTCCATCAGTGAGCCTTCCCCTCCCCACCTCCACCAATGAGTCTTCCCTCCCCACCTCCATCAATGAACTCAGAAGTCAGAACGGCTCTGAAGCATTCCGAATGTCACTGGCGCCCCCCCCCCCCCACCTCTGGACAAATGCGGTACTGCACACCCCATTAGCTTGAATTCTCAATTTTTTTGCGAGACTACACTCACAAACTGAGTCAGAATCTTGAAAAAAAGGTTGTTCGTTATTCAAAACGCTCGTTAACCGCGTTACTGGTAAACTGAGGTTCCACTGCATTTTGAAATCCTGATGTTGATTTTTCAAAGCAGCGGTGTTCTGTCAGATTAGCAAACCTGTGAGATCCGCAAACTCGCCACTGCTTTTAAAATTCAAAACAGTCCGACAGATTTTTAAATCCTGTATTTCACTATATAAGCTGAGTTTACTGTGGAAAATAAGTGTGAATGCCAGACTCCGGTGGGTGTACCAAGATGTCCGCTTGCAGCTTTCTGACTGTATCCTTAGTGTGGGCGAGTGCGGGGTGTAGCAAGATGGCGGCCGAAGGAACGTCACTTCCGTTACAAATTTTGACGGGTCGCCAAATCTGACGAATCACCGGTTAATTTGGTGTCATTACTTAACCACTTAAGACCCGGACCAAAATGCAGGTAAAGGACCTTGCCCCTTTTTGCGATTCGGCACTGCTTCGTTTTAACTGACAATTGCGCGGTCGTGCGACGTGGCTCCCAAACAAAATTGGCGTCCTTTTTCCCCCACAAATAGAGCTTTCTTTTGGTGGTATTTGATCACCTCTGCGGTTTTTATTTTTTGCGCTATTAACAAAAATAGAGCGCCAATTTTAAAAAAAATGCTATATTTTTTACTTTTTGCTATAATAAATATCCCCCAAAAATATATAAAAAAACTTTTTTTTTCCTCAGTTTAGGCCGATACGTATTCTTCTACGTATTTTTGGTAAAAAAAATCGCAATAAGCGTTTATCGGTCGGTTTTCGCAAAATTTATAGCGTTTACAAAATAAGGGATAGTTTTATTGCATTTTTATAAAAAAAAATTTTTTTAATACTAATAGCGGCGATCAGCGATTTTTTTCGTGACTGCGACAATATGGCGGACACTTCGGACAATTTTGACACATTTTTGGGACAATTGTCATTTTCACAGCAAAAAATGCATTTAAATTGCATTGTTTACTGTGAAAATGACAGCTGCAGTTTGGGAGTTAACCACAAGGGGGCGCTGTAGGGGATGTGTGACCTAATGTGTTTGTTTACAACTGTAGGGGGGTGTGGCTGTAGGTGTGACGTCATCGATCGCGTCCCCCTATTACAGGGATGACGCGATCGATGCTGCGGCCACAGAGAAGCACGGGGAAGCCGTGTGTACACACGGCTCTCCCCGTTCTTCCACTCCAGGGACGGATCGCCGCACTCCAGCGGCGATCGGGTCCGCGAATCCCGCCGTCCCGGAGCTTCGGACCGGGTCGCGGGCGCGCGCCCGCGGGCACGCTCCCGTGTCCCACGGCTGGGTACTAAAATCAACGTATATATACACGTTGATGTGCCCAGCCGTGCCATTCTGCCGACGTAAATGTGCAGTAGGCGGTCCTTAAGTGGTTAAGGTAACAATGAAACACATACTGTACAATGTTTTGTTTACGGGAAAAAAAATATATTTTTCTGTTGACAATATTGTTTTGCAAAATTATTTTATTTTTAGACAGAATATGCAAAAAAATTAAAAATTTTAAAATGTTGTGACCAGTGTTTTGGTCTACAAAAAAAAAGTGGTTTTGCTATAAACAAAAAGTAAACATTTTAATATCAAATTTTCCAGTGTAAAGTGATACTAAAACTTCCCGTACAAAACACGATAAATGCATTTTATAAATGAAAAACTTTTTTTTTTCTTTAATTTTGCATTTTCTTCTTATGCAACACTCAAAAAAAAACGAAGAAAAAAAAAAAAAAGCTAAACTTTATAATAAAGTGTAACTAAAGGCAAAACTTTTTTTTAGGGAGGGCTAAAAGCCCTGTTTTTTTTTTTTTTTTGCCATCTGTGTCCCATTGCAGAGATTTCCCTTCACTTCCTGTCCCATAGCCAAAACAGGAAGTGATGTAATCCTGGTGTGTGTCGATCGTGTGTGGGCCCCATGTTTTTTTTCCCCATTGGTGAAAAAAAATAAAAAATAGAACCTGCTTTAAATTTTTCCTATGGATAAAAAAAAACGATCGTCTGTGGGGAAGTCCATCGGTCAAAAATCCATACATGCTCAGAGTCGACGCATGCTCGGAAGCTTTAAACTTAATTTTTCTCAGCACGTCGTTGTGTTTTACGTCACCGCGTTTGGACACGATCGGATTTTTAACCGATGGTGTGCAGGCAAGACTGATGAAAGTCATCTCCATCGGATACCCGACGAAAAAATCCATCGGATTAGATTCCATCAGATATCCGATCGTGTGTACAGGGCATTATGATGTCAACTTTTGGGATTTTCTTTTACTTTGACTTCTGACAATGGTAAACAGGACAAAAAGAAATGGCGAATCTCCATAATGACAGACAGCAAAAAACAAACAAACAAAAGCTGACAGGTGTACTAACCCCTCTCTTCTCTATCCAAAACTAAAAAGAAAGGGCCGGATTCACATACATCGGCGCATCTTTGTGCGGGCGTAGCGTATCTGCCTTACGCTATGCCGGCGCAACGTTGAGAGGCAAGCATGCTATTCACAAAGAATATGCGCTCAACGTTGCGCCGGCGTAGCGTATAGTTGACGGCGTAAGCCGACTTAAGTCAAAGTAGGTGGAAGTGGGCGTGATGCATTTAAATGAAGCGTGACCCCATGCAAATGATGAGCTGAGCTTCAAAAAAATGAACTGCGCATGCGTCGTCTCTTGGACGCATCCCAGTGCGCATGCTCACAGAGTCGCTTCGAAATAGCTGCCTAAGACACGTCAAAACACTGCCTACAACGTGAACGTAACCTACGCACAGCCCTATTCACGTACTACATAAACAGCGTAAAAATCGACGGCGTACGTTCCCTGGTCCATACCTTTGCATGGGTTGCGCCTCCTATATGAGGAATAACTTTACGCCGGACGTAACCCTTACGCAAATCGCTTAAAACGTGCGCCGGGCGCAAGTACGTTCGTGAATCGGCGTATCTTACTCATTCGCATATTTAAAACGGGAACGCCAGATGCATCCAGCGTAACTATGCGCCCACGATACGCCGGCGTAGGCGGAGGAAGCCTGCTTTTATGACGTATCTAGCTTGGGGAATCGGCGCAGAGATTACGACAGCGCACATTTGTACTTACGACGGCGTATCTCGAGATACGCCGGCGTAAGTCCTACGTGAATCCGGGCCAAAAAGTTTTGCCTTTAGCTATACTATAAAATGGTAAATAAAAAAAAAAAACTAGGAGGGAAAAAAAAAAATCAGCATGCAATAAGCTACGGGGAGAAGGGGAGGAAGGAGTTAATTTCGGCTAAATAGGTTTAGTTATGCTTTATTGGTAAAAAGAAACTATAGGTAAAAAAGAATAAGTAAGCAATAGCTAAGGGGAAAAGGGGAGGAAGGGGTTAAAATTAGGTTTAAATAAGTTTAGATATATTTTATTGGTAAAAAGAAACGAAAGAAAATCGGCGATGCAATAGCTATGGGGAGAAGGGGAAGAAGGGGTTAATTAGGGTTAGTTATACTTTATTGCTAAAAAGAAACTAGAGATACAAAGACAATTCTCAAACAATAGAAGGGGAGGAAGGAGTTAATAAGGGCCGATTCATTTTAGATATACTTTATTGGTTAAAAAAAAAAAGAAAGAAATGAAAGACATAAAGAAAAATCAGCATGCAATAGCTATGGGGAGAAGGGGAAGAAGGGGTTAATTACGGCTAATTAGGTCTAATTATGTTTTATTGGTAAAAAAAAAAAAAAATAAAGACATAAAGAAAATCAGAAAGCAATAGCTATGGGGAGAAGGGGAAGAAGGAGTTTCATTGTATCCAAAGCTATTTTATTTTTTTATTCTGAAGAGATTGTGGAATCGTTGAACCCTCAGGCCGCGTACACACGGCAGAGAACCTCGACGGGCAGAACACATCGTTCCGCCCGTCGAGGTTCCCTGCCGGCCGTCGAAATCGGCGACCCGCCCGTCGGGAATGGCAACCAGCCATTCTTCCAGGCGGGCCGTCGAGCAAATAGAGAGCGTGCTCTCTATTTCTGCTCGACGGGCTTCCCGACGGGAAGCTCGCCGAGAGCGTACACACGGCCGAGGTCCTCGCTGGAATGCAGCTTCCAGCGAGGTTCTCGCTGGTTTCCAGCGAGAACCTCGGTCGTGTGTACGCCGCCTGAGTCAGTTTTTTTTTCTCACTGACAAGAGTCTCCGGGACAGATGGCGATAAAATCCTGACAGAGGGTCCAACCCTTCCTCACTCTCTATCTATCGGATGCACAGAGTCATTGTATCACTACAGCAAAGAGCAGGAAATCGCGTCACATCCAAATTCCTTCCTTTTTTTTTTTCTACTTACATCTGATTGGCTGCCACCAGCAGGTCTGCGTTGTCGAACAGCGCCACCTGGGGGACCTCCACAATAATCACATAGAGGAAGTCGATGAGGAGCATGAGGATGAGTTTCCCGATGCTGCTGATGTGAAGAAAGACGGAGCAGGCGAGGAGGCTGAGCAGGATGCACGAGGTGAAATACTGCAAGGAAACAACAACAATTTATTAATTAGTTATTATTAGGCAGTTATTCTCTCGAAAAACAATAATTATAATAAAAACTTTTTATTATTATTATTATTAATAATTTGTTCTGTTCCATTTGTTAAGATACAGCATAAGTTATTTTCGGATAATTCATAACTTCGGATAATTTCGTATTCACTAACAGACAAATTTGAAAGGAAATTCAGATTTTAGAATTTATTAAATTTTTGAATTTACAAATTTGAAAGGAAATTCTGATTTTTAGAATTTTAGAATTTATTAATTTTCGAATTTACAAACTTGAAAGGAAATTCCAATACCTATAATTTATTAGTTAGTTATTCTTTCGAATAATTCAAAAAACGTTTATTATTAATTTGCTCAGTTTCATTAGTTATTTCGGATAATTCGTAACTTGGGAAACATTTGTATTTGTTACCTTAACTAACAGCCCCAAATTTGAAAGGAAATTATTTATTTATTGTTGAATTTTTGAATTTACAAATTTGAAAGGAAATTCCAATACTTATTAATTTATTAGTTAGTTATTTATTCTTTCGAATAATAATTATAATAAAAACATTTTAATTATTATTATTATTAATTTGTTCCGTTCTATTTGTTAAGATACAGCATTAGTTATTTTGGATAATTCATAGCTTCGGATAAATTTGTATTTGTTACGTTCATTAACAGCCAAATTTGAAAGGAAATTCAGATTTTAGAAATGATTAATTTTTGAATTTACAAAATTTGAAAGGAAATTCAGATATTTTGAATTTTGGAATTTATTATTTTTCTCATTTACAAACTTTAAAGGAAATTCCAATACCTATTCATTTATTTGATAGTTATTATTAGTCAGTTATTCATTCGAATAACAATAGTTATAATAAAAACTTTTTATTATTATTATTATTTAGTATTATTATTAATTTGTTCCGTTCCATTTGTTTAGATACAGCAGTAGTTATTTCGGATAATTTGTAATTTTGGATAAATTCGTATTCGTTACATTCACTAACAGACAAATTAGAAAGGAAATTCAGATTTTTGAATTTTAGAATTTATAAATTTGAAAGGAAATTCAAATTTTTTATTTTTTTTATTTTATTAATTTTCGCATTTACAAATTTGAAAGTAAATTCCAACACTTATTAATTCATTAGTTAGTTATTATTAGTTAGTTATTCTTTTGAAGTTTCACATTTTTCGAATTTACGAATTGCGATCATAACGAATGATCCGAAAAAAACGAATTAAACAAAACAAATTTTTCGATTTTATTTTAAAACCTCTACCGCCAGTGTTTGAAGCCATTCCTCTACCAAAGAAATGAAGAGGGGTGGAGTCAGAACAGGAAGACCTACTTCTGGGAAGTTGCAGTTTGGGGCGGAGTCAGAACAGGAAGACCTACCTCTGGGAAGTTGCAGTTTGGGGTGGAGTCAGAACGGATTGACCTACCTCTGGTAAGTTGCAGTTTGGGGCGGAGTCTGAACGGGATGACCTACCTCTGGGAAGTTGCAGTTTGGGCGGATTTAGAACAGGAAGACCTACCTCTGGGAAGTTGCAGTTTGGGGTGGAGTCAGAACGGATTGACCTACCTCTGGTAAGTTGCAGTTTGGGGCGGAGTCTGAACGGGATGACCTACCTCTGGGAAGTTGCAGTTTGGGCGGATTTAGAACAGGAAGACCTACCTCTGGGAAGTTGCAGTTTGGGGTGGAGTCAGAACGGATTGACCTACCTCTGGTAAGTTGCAGTTTGGGGCGGTGTCTGAACGGGATGACCTACCTCTGGGAAGTTGCAGTTTGGGGCCGAGTCAGAACAGGAAAACCTACCTCTGGGAAGTTGCAATTTGGGGTGGAGTCAGAACAGGAAGGCCTAGCTCTGGGAAGTTGCAGTTTGGGGTGGAGTCAGGAACACCTACCTCTGGGAAGTTGCAGTTTGGGGCGGAGTCTCCGCATAATCCGTTCTCAGTGGCCAGGCTGTAATTCTGGGCGGAGTTCCTGACCCAGCAGGCGGTGACGTTCGCCGGGGTGACATTGTACTCGGCAGCCAGGCAGCTCCTCAGGTTCTTCTTGCTGCAGATGAACTGGAAGATAATATTACACCTTTTATAGTCGGACCGCCCCCTTTTGACACATCTCATAGAATAGGAGTGAATTAAAAAAGGGGTGGGCCAATTATAAACCATTTAGAAGGAGCTTATGGCTTTGAGAGCGCAGGAGGGCGGGCTTATAAGAGGATATGGGAGGGGTTTACATTATAACACAAATTCTTCGTCAGGTCGCGGGAAAATAAATCGTCATTACCATGTTAACGAATGAGGAGAGGAAGACGAGGACGATGATGAGCACGCCCACTGCGCTGCTGTTTATCTTGGACTGGACGATCTTCTTAGATAAAGTCTGAAGAGGAGCCGGGAAGAGCTGCGAAAACAGAGATTTGTGTTTATTAAATATAATTCAGCCAGAGAAGTCCGGAGGCTCGGCCAAGGAGCTGGCAATTTTTAAACAGACTTAAAATTAGTGCACTGCCAAATTATTTGTTCATTTTTTTTCTTTTTTTTTAGCTTTTTGGAAAATTAAAAAATTAAAAAATTCTGAATTCAGAAATTTAGAAATTCGGAATTCGAAAATTTCGGAATTCAGAAATTCGGAATTTTGGAAATTAGAAAAATTCAGAAATTCGGAAGTTCGAAGATTCGAAAATGTGAAAATTTAGAATTCAGAAATTCGAAGATTCGGAATTATAAAAATCGGAATTCGGAAAATTTGAAAATTCAGAATTTTTTATAAAATAAAAAAATTTAATTCGGAATTTTTGAATTTCCGATTTTCGAATTTTACATTTTTGAATTCTGAACTTTCAAAATTTACGATTTTCGAATTCAGAATTTTCGAACTTCTGTTTTCAAACTACCGAATTTGGAAACTTTCCAATTTACGAAATCTAGAATTTTCACATTTCCCAATTTCGAAATTTCAGAAATTTGTAATTTCGGAAATTTGAAAGTTCGTAAATCCGAAAATTTCCGAAATTTAAAAATTTCACAATCAACGAATTTGTCAAAATCTGTTAAAAAACGAATTTGAAACGAAACGAATTGCACATGTCTACTTAAAATGAACCCCAATCGATGATTTCGGACCCTGGTGCCCAACCTGCGACTTAAGTGCTGCATGTGGCCCAAAAGATAAAGAACGCTTTTAATGGTTCTATAGCAAAATTACACAAAACATGAGTTTCAGTTATCCATGGGTATCAAAAGGACTTGTAGGGACACGGGGTAGTTCCCAAGTTTGGCCACAAGGTGTCACCATAGCCGTACCTTTCAGACCTGCATCCCATGTAAAGGGAATCCAAGTAATAGAAATAATTCTGTACGTTTCTTTCCCGGCTTCCCTCCCAAGGGGGCGCTCCAAGACAGGGGTCTCCAAACTTATAGACACCTATAATCTATACTATACAGGGACTATGCTATACAGGGACTATGCTATACAGGGACTAAACTATATAGGGACTATGCTATACAGGGACTATGCTATACAGGGACTAAACTATATAGGGACTATGCTATACAGGGACTATGCCATACAGGGACTATGCTATACAGGGACTAAACTATACAGAGACTAAACTCTACAGGGACTAAACTATATAGGGACTATGCTATACAGGGACTATACTATATAGGGACTATGCTATACTGTAAGAGTAATATATGTGCTATATTGGGACTATACTTTACTATGCTCTACAAGGACTATACGGAGACCATACTGTACAGGGACTAAACTATGAGGGGACTTTACTGTAATATAAGGGAGCTATACTTCACAGGGACTATATTATATAGTATGGGAACTATACTGTACCATACAGGGACACTACTATACTATAATGTATGGGGACTATACTGAACTATATTGTACAGGGACCATACTGTACTATAAAAGTAATGTACTATGCAGAAACTATACAGTTCGAGGTGGGGACTATACCTACTGTACTATACAGGGACTATATTATACAGGGATTACAGTATATAAGATGTACTATACTATATGGGTAATATACTATACTTATATAGGGACTATACTGTACAATACAGAGACTATACTATACTGTACTATACGGGGACTATACCATACTTGTATAGGGACTATACTGTACTTAAATAGGGACTACATGGTACTGCATGGGAACTATACTATACGTATATAGGGACTATACTGTACTATATGGGAATCATAGTCTGGTGATTGGAGGATATACAGATCATTTTATAGGTCTATAGTTGGGGTGGCCATTGTGTCCCCCGGGACTCACCTTTATACAGGAATAGATGAGGGATACACAGAGCACCATGAGGAGGACGAGGAAACACGCCAAATAGAAGCCCAACATGAAGGCGGAGCTAAAGAGATACAAAATATCAATAAGAAACTTTCTACATTGGAGTGTAAGCTCCTCTGTACATAGACTGATGTGACTGTGGAGGGGGGGGGGGACATTAGAGTGTAAGCTCCTCTGTACAGAGACTGATGTGATTGTGGGGGGGGGGGGAGGGGACATTAGAGTGTAAGCTCCTCTGTACAGAGACTGATGTGATTGTGGGGGGGGGGGGGAGGGGACATTAGAGTGTAAGCTCCTCTGTACAGAGACTGATGTGACTGTGGGGGGGGAGGGGACATTAGAGTGTAAGCTCCTCTGTACAGAGACGGATGTGACTGTGGGGGGGGGGGGCATTAGAGTGTAAGCTCCTCTGTACAGAGACTGATGTGACTGTGGGGGGAGGGGACATTAGAATGTAAGCTCCTCTGTACAGAGACTGATGTGACTGTGGGGGGAGGGGACATTAGAATGTAAGCTCCTCTGTACAGAGACTGATGTGACTGTGGGGGGAGGAGACATTAGAGTGTAAGCTCCTCTGTACAGAGACTGATGCGACTGTGGGGGGGAGGGGACATTAGAGTGTACGCTCCTCTGGTTATTTCTCTCTTCTGATTGGATAATAATATGAAGCGACACTCACTGCGGGATGATGGTGATCTGTACGAAGCAGATGAAGAGAAAGACGATGAAGGCGCAGGCCACGTAGGCCCCGAATCGATCGTCCACCTGCTTGGAGTACTGCCAATAAACACAGAAATAGATTGTCAGCTGCGCGGTTCCCGCCCCCAAGGAGCCCATTGGATGATCTCTTTCTATGTCACTCATTATACACAATACAAGTCCTATCTGTACATTCGCTTCACAGAGAACATTGGAAATAAAGGCGTGACTGTGGAACGCAATGACCCCCCCCCCCCTCCCCCGCGCGACCGTTTCATCGCTGGTGCCGGCCCATACAGTTTATGGTTTACCGGCATTATGGCAGAAGCCCCTCCCCCTGTATCTCTAAAGAAATAACCTGTAAAAATGCCCCCGTGAGCTCGCACGCAGAAGCGATCGCTTACGTAAGTCCCGCCCACATATGAAAACGGTGTTCAGACCACACCTGTGAGGTATCGCCACGAACGTTAGAGCGAGAGCAATAATTCTAGCCCTAGACCTCCTCTGTAACTCAAAACATGCAACCAGTAAAAAAAAAATGTAAGCGTCGCCTATGGGGGATTTTTAGGTAGCGAAGTTTGGCGCCATTCCACGTGCGGGCGCAATTTTGAAGCGTGACAAATTAGGTTTCTATTTACTCGGCGTAACCTCATATTTCACATTTTACAAAACAGTTGGGCTGACTTTACCGTTTTTTTTTTTTAAAGCATGAAAAAGGGATTTTTAAATACAGCTTACCTGTAAAATCCTTTTCTTGGAGTACATCACGGGACACAGAGCGGCATATTCATTACTATGTGGGTTATATGGAGTACCTTCAGGTGTGGACACTGGCAATCTCAAACAGGAAGTCCCCTCCCTATATAACCCCCTCCCCTAGAGGGAGTCCCTCAGTTTTGTAGCAAGCAGTATGCCTCCCAAAATGTTCACCCAAAAGAGGGGTGGGAGCTCTGTGTCCCGTGATGTACTCCAAGAAAAGGATTTTACAGGTAAGCTGTATTTAAAAATCCCTTTTTCTTTCTCGTACATCACGGGACACAGAGCGGCATATTCATTACTATATGGGATGTCCGAAAGCAATGCTTTAATGAGGGGAGGGAGACATCTTCCAAAGAAGGATTTAATTTTAGAGGTATACTCAGATACTAGTAAATCCAACTTAAACGAGAAATGTAAATCTCAAATCAAATCAAGGGAGCCCCCTCAGATCCTGAGGAGCTTGAATCGCGGCCTGTAGTACTGACTGTCCAAAGGCTGTATCCGCATTCCTTCTTACGTCCAATTGATAAAATTTTGTAAACATGTGGACTGACGACCACGTTGCTGCCTTGCATATTCGAGCCATAGAGATCTGATGATGTGCTGCCCAGGAGGTGCCCATGGCCCTGGTAGAATGGGCCTTTACCGACAAAGGAGGAGGCACCTCTTCAAACCGTAGGCCCGAACAATTAATTGTTTAATCCATCTTGTGATGGTGGATCAAGCGGCTGCCTGACCCATCTTGGGCCCTTCCGGTAAAACGAACACCACATCTGTTTTCCGAACCTTCTCTGTAGCTTTAAGATAGGCCCTTACGGCCCTGACAATATCCAACGTATGCAGCAACCCCTCCTTTCTAGAGGTGGGTTTTGGAAGAAGGATGGTTTTGGAAGAAGGATGGAAGTACCACATCCTGGTTCAGGTGGAAACTGGATATAACCTTTGGTAGAAAGGAAGGATGAGGACGGAACCCCACCCTATCCTTATGCAAAATGAGATATGGTTCCTTACACGATAAGGCTGCCAATTCCGATACTCTCCTGGCCGAAACTATGGTGATCAGAAATACCGACTTTCTAGTCAGTAAAACCAAGGTACCTCAGCCAACGGCTCTAGGGGTTGTTTCTGTAGAGATGACAGAACAAGATTTAAGTCCCATGGACAAAGTGGTGACTTGACAGGAGGATTAATACGCAAGACCCCCTGTAAGAAGGTCTTTACCAGCGAGTGTGTGGCCAGCGGCCTCTGAAACCACACTGACAGAGCTGAGATCTGTCCCTTGATTGTGCTTAGTGCCAGGCCTTTATCCACTCCTAGCTGGAGAAAACTTAACACCCTATCAATAGTATATTTGCGGGAATTCCATCTTTTGGATTCACACCAGCCTACGTAGTTCCTCCACACCCTGTAATAAATCACCCTGGAGACCGGCTTTCTAGCCCTAATCAGGGTAGGAATTACCTGCCTAGACAGACCTCTACCCCTGACAATCAGGGATTCAGCCTCCAGGCCGTCAAATTTAGACGCTGTAATGTAGGGTGGAGGATCGGGCCTTGTGAGAGTAGGTCTGGTTGTAGAGGGAGAGTCCAAGGGTCTCCCACTGCCATCTTCAGGACTAGTGAGTACCAAGTCCTCCGGGGCCAAGCCGGAGCTACTAGAATGACTGGCTTGTGCTCCACTCTGATCCTGCGCAACAGGCGAGGGAGTAACTGTAGCGGAGGGAATGCATATAGAAGTTTAAATTGATGCCAAGGGCAAACCAACGCATCGGTTCCGCAGGCCATAGGATCCCTCGCTCGAGACACGAACCTGTCTGGTTTCTTGTTGAACCTGGATGCCATTATATCTACGTCCGGCATTCCCCACCTCTGGCAGATTGTCTGAAAGACCTGGGGATGCAGAGACCACTCCCCTGGCAACAGACTCTGGCGACTTAAGAAGTCTGCCTGCAGGTTGTCCACTCCGGGAATGAATATCGCCGAAATGCAGGGTACATGAACCTCTGCCCACTGAAAAATCAAGCTCACCTCCCTCTGAGCGGCCCGACTCCTGGTTCCCCCTTGGTGGTTTATGTATGCCACCGCCGTGGCATTGTCTGACTGGATTCTCACCGGGAACCCCTTTAATCTGGAGGTCCATGCCAGAAGGGCTAGGCGAGCAGCTCTGATCTCCAAGATATTGATGGGGAGCTGCCTCTCTGCCTTCACCCAAGTTCCCTGGCGAGAGAACCCCTCGAAGACCGCCCCCCCCCAGCCTGCCAGGCTGGCGTCTGTGGTAACTACCTTCCAGACAACAGGGCTGAAGGATTTTCCCTTTAGAAGATTCTGGGGGTTCAACCACCAGGCCAGGCTTTGTCGGACCCTTGATGATAGCGTCAAAGGGGACTCTAAGGCATGTGCCCTCTTGCCCTAGGCTGCTAGAATGGCTGCCTGTAGGACGCGAGTGTGGATCTGAGCGTATGGTACTGCCTCGAACGTGGCCACTAGCTTGCCTAGTACTCGCATACACAGGCGAATAGTTGGTTCTTTCTTGTTTAGAACCAACTGAACCAACCCCTTGATAGCCTCGATCTTTACAAGGGGCAGGAACACCCTTTGCTGTTCTGTGTCTAACCTCATGCCGAGGTATTCCAACTGCTTTGTAGGCTGGAACGCTGACTTTCCCCGGTTTAGGACCCAGCCGGATCCTTCGAGGTACCGAACCGTGAGGTTTTACTGCCTGTTGCAGACCCGGCCGTGAGTGATCTATGATTAAAAGGTCGTCCAAGTATGCTAGGACTGTGACCCCTTGGATCCTTAAATTGGCCAGAACTGGGGCTAGGATCTTCGTGAATACCCGGGGGGCCGTGGCCAGCCCGAAGGGGAGCGCCCTGAATTGGAAGTGTCGCTGCCCCACCGCGAAGCGTAAAAATCTTTGATGCGACTGAAAGATTGGTACATGAAGGTAAGCATCCTTTATGTCTATGGAGGCCAGAAAATCGTCCCTCTGAAGCGCGGCGGCTGCTGACCGGATGGATTCCATCCGGAAGGAATGAACCCTTAGGTAACCGTTTAACCTCTTTAGGTCCAAGATTGGCCTGACATCGCCGTTGGGCTTTGGTATGACAAAGAGATTGGAATAGAAACCTAGCCCTTGCTCTTGGGCTGGCACCTCTATTATTACGTCCTGGCAAAGCAGGTGATCCAAAGCTGCCAGCAATGAGGCCTTCCTTGCTGGATCCTTTGGTAGCCTTGATTCTTGAAAATGAGGCGGAGGACACCTTAGAAACTCCAGTCTGTAGCCTGTGGTTACAGATGCCCGGACCCATTTGTCGGGGATCTTGGCTTCCCAAACTTCTGAGAAGAAACGAAGCCTTCCCCCCACCCGCGAGAGTGGGGGCGCCCCTTCATAAGGCAGACTTAGGGGCTGTCTTTGTCGGCTTGCGATACCATGGCCTCTTACCCCCAGGGGCCTGTCCCTGCGATCTACTGTTAACGTTGGATCGTGCAGGCGGCCGTCGATACTGCCTGGAATTTGAGGGCCCCGAGACAGGAAAGAGCTGCCTTTTAAATGTAGGACCCCGGAATGTCTTTTTGACCGGTAAAAGGGGTACTCTTGCCACTTGAAATAGTCTGAATATATTTATCCAGATCCTCTCCGAAGAGTCGTCCTCCATGGAAGGGAAACCCTGCCAGAAGCTTTTTGCATGGGGGCTCCGCCGCCCAGTTCTTCAACCATAAGAGCCTTCTCATGTGCACCAAAAATAGTGATAAACGAGAGGCCTGCTGGATGGAATCTTTTATAGCATCTACAGCAAAACACAGAGCTCTGGGAATATCAGAAAACTCTTCTGCTTGTTGGGTAGGCATGTCCTTTAACATTTCCTTTGTCTGGTCCTTTAACGCCTGACAAACACCAATCGCAGCCACAGCTGGCTGCACCACTGCTCCTGCCGTAGCAAAGGATGCTTTTAAAAGTGTCTCTAACCGTTTATCAACCGGATCTTTAAACATATGTATGTTTTCCACCGGGCAAGTTAGTGATTTATTCACACATGAGATGGCTGCATCCACTACTGGGAGCCTCCACCTCTTGGAGAATTTTTCCTCCATGGGGTAAATGACCGCAAATCTTTTCGGTGGCCGAAAAATCCTGTCCGGCCGTACCCAATCCCGAAAGATCAATTCCTCCAAGAGAGGATGGACCGGAAAAACTGCGTTGCTTAAAGGAGCTTTCAAAGAGCCCAGAGAGGATACCGGAGGAACCTGAGGCTCTGGCAATGGTAAACTAAATGCCGAGCGGACCATGTCCGTCAAAGACTGTACCCACAGTCTTTCTGTCTGGGAGTCTGAAAATGGTTCCTCAGAGGCAGATCCCTCAATCCCTGAACCCTCTTGGTTCAGGTCTAGTTGATCCTCCTGTGATTCCAATTCCTCTGGAGAGAGAATCTCAGCATCTGAGGATACACCTCTTGGTGATGGGGATCTAACCCGTTTCTTACCAGGAATAGCTCTAGCGATCAATGCTGCTATTCTCTCTTCTAGCCCCCCTAGGGATACGGCTAGCATCTCCTCTGTGATAAACACAGGGCTGGGCTGATCTGGGCCAGCCTCCGCACCAGATCCCCCTATTGGCTCATCCAAGGCGCTCTTTATGTTAATAAGTTGCGGGGAAAGTATCGGCATATCATCAGAATCAGAGGGGGAACCCCTTTGTTTTTGTTTTTTTTTTGGTCTTTTTTGTACCCTTTGACCCCGAACCTTTGGAAGCCATAATACAAAATCGAGGGACTCCGCCAACAACAACAGACTGTAGTGGCCAGGAGTACAAAACTAGAGCTTAGGGGACAATAGATCACTAATGCCCAAAAACTGATGGGATCCCGTATGTTTTTCTCTTTTTTTTTTTTTTTTTTAAATATATATTATATATTTTTTTTTTTTTAAAACACACAGTGACCCCAAACTTAGTTTGCCAGCCTCCAACCTGCTGCAAAAAAGGGGAATTTTTTGGCTTAACAAAAAAGGCATTGGAACAAAGTCCAGCATGTACTACCCCTCTTCCGCCACCGGGAGTCACTGTTCTGCCGCTCTGCGTCCTCTCCTTCTGAAATCAGCCTCAGACTGAGCACTGACAATGCCTGCTGATCTATAACAGCACAAGGCGCGCCCCTGTATGACGCCGCAGGCACGCCCCCCCCGCCCTCCTCTCTGAACGGCGCGAAAAAACGTCTATAAGACGTGCGCGCGCACGCGCGCGCGCGCGTATGCCGGAACAGGAGGAACATGGAGGAGCCGCGCTGCTGGAGACCCAGGACTGCAGTATCAGGCGGCAGATTCAAACCCCCGGCCAGGTAGGACTCTCCAAAAGGCCCCATAGGGATCCTTACTAGTCCTAGGAAGAAAGCAGCAGGTTAGCTAGCAACACATTCTTAGACAGGGGAACCTAGTGATGGGGGGAAAAAGGGGTCATCCTGTCTTTCTCAGACATAGTGAACAAGGTTGCCAATGCAGAGCATACTTAGGCTATCCCCCCTTTAGGTTACCCCGGAGAGCCTGCTGTCGAACCAAGTCCCGCAGGCTCCCCCTTACCTGCTCCATGCTGCAGGATGTTTGTCCAGCAAAACGATCCAATCTTCTCCCATCTCCGTGGGTAGCGTAGTAGACCTTCAGGCCCTGGGGTCCTATGAAGGTACCCACTGTCCTGGACCTATATAGCACCCTGGCAAACAGGAACTTATGGTTTTTACAAACTCCAAGTCCTGGGCCCAGGGTCCAGCCCTCCAAAGAGGAGCATTATAGGCAAAACCCCACGGTTTGGGGCCCGGGTACTGTCCACTTTGGCACTGAGGCTCCTTGGACAGATCCGGTTAGCCCGCCCTTAATCCCAAGGATGTGGAGCAAAGCTATTCCGTGACCAACACCTAAGACACTGGCGAAAAAAACTGAGGGACTCCCTCTAGGGGAGGGGGTTATATAGGGAGGGGACTTCCTGTTTGAGATTGCCAGTGTCCACACCTGAAGGTACTCCATATAACCCATATAGTAATGAATATGCCGCTCTGTGTCCCGTGATGTACGAGAAAGAAACTTTTTTTTTTTTCAAAGAAAAACGCTCTTTGAAAAATTGCTGCGCAAATACCGTGCGAGATAAAAAGTTGCAATGACCGCCATTGTATTCTCCAGGGTCTCTGCTAAAAATATATATATATATATATATCGGGCCAGATTCTCAAAGACTTATGACGGCGTATCTCCACGTACGCCGTCGTAAGTCCGAATGTGCGCCGTCGTATATGCGCGCCTGATTCTCAGAATCAGTTACGCATAAATTCGGCCACGATACGAGCGGCGTAAGGTACGCAAGGTATAATAGAAGAGACCCTAGAGAATAAAATGGGTTTGCCCACATTTTTTTACGCCGTGGTTCCCGTGCAACTGTGCCAGACTCAATATATTATTATTATTATTTTAAAAGTTGTTATCATTATTATTAATATCATTATCTTTATAAAGATTACTAATTTCATATAAAATTATTACTTTAATAACATATTTTAAACATTATTATTAGTTTTCCTTTTAATATATATATTTATTTATATTTATTATTAATAATAATAATTATATATATATATATAAATAAATATTACATTAATAATAATAATAATAATATAAATTAATATTATAATAATATTACATAGATAATAATAATAATAAAAACAATGGGCCAGAATCAGGTACACTTAAATTTGCGCAGCGTAATTGAAATACGCTACGCTGCCGTATTTTACCAGGCTCTACACCGAATCCTGGTAAATTTTTGCCCGTACGTTACGGCGGCGTAGTCTATTTCTCGCCGCGTAATCGAAATACGCGATTAGGGGGCGTGAAGCATTTAAATTAGGCGCGTCCCCGCGGCGATCGAACTGCGCATGCTCCGTTCAGAAATTTCCCGCCGTGCATTGCGCGAAATCACGTCGTTACGTCATTCGTTGTTTGAGTAGCGTCGTTTACGAACATTCCTATTCCCGGACGACTTGCGTAAAAAATAATAAAAGACGTCGGAAAACGTTGAAATTCGACGCGGGAACGACGGCCATACTTAACATGGGCCGTCTAATATTAGAGCAGCAAAAAGCTGGTATAGTGTCACGCAAAAAAAAAAGATGACTAAAGGTGCCGTAAGAGATTGCGAATGAAGATCGTAATTTCGGGGATCGCCGGCAAAAGCTCATTTGCATACCCCGACGCGGAAAACGACGGGAAGTCCACCCAGTGGCCGCAATTATATTGCAGTGTAGATCCGAAGGCGTACGAACATGTAATCCAGTCGAATTGAAGCGCGCAGCCGTCTTTTCATGGTTTGAGGTTTCCGACTAGCTAAAAAACGCGCGTAATTTGAAATTACTCCAGTCTAACGCCAGTTACACAGGAGTTACGGCTCTCTGAATCTGGCCCAATATTTTTATATATTTTTTTTATATGTAAATATTCATAATTATTATTTTTTATTTTTAGATTACGCCGCGGGAATCGTGATGTGAAAAAAAAAAACGTGATTCGCATTTTGGCCAGAATCCTGCGGCTCTAATACAAATTAATTTCTACTTCATATTATGTCACCAAATTATATTCTCAAAACAAAGTCAACATTACGAAGCGGTTCTTTTCTATTGGTTGTTGAGCGCGTGCCAAGATCCAGAGTTCCCCTTTATTACACCCCCCCTCCCCCAGCAGTCATTACCTTCTTCTCCAGGTCGGGTTCTCGGAAGGTCAGCAGAATTTTGCGCACGTGTTCTGAACGCAGTCGGTCGATACTTCGTGCGTCTATCGCCCGGCCCAGAAACTCGTCTACCTCGTCCTCGGGGTTCATGTTCTCCTGAATGTTCCTGCTGGTCAGAAAAAGAAGTACAGACTCATGGTAAGGACGGATTATATCTCCGTACAATCAGATCTGCGTTTCCGCATCACACTTCTGCGCCACACTTCTGGGTCACACTTCTGCGCCACACTTCTGCGCCACACTTCTGCGCCACACTACCGCATCACACTACCGCGTCACACTACCGCGTCACACTACCGCGTCACACTTCTGCGTCACACTTCTGCGTCACACTTCTGCGCCACACTACTGCGTCACACTACCGCACAACACTACCGCACAACACTACCGCACAACACTACCGCACAACACTACCGCGTCACACTACCGCGCCATACTTCTGCGCCACACTTCTGCGCCACACTTCTGCGCCACACTACTTCCTCACACTACCGCGTCACACTTCTGCGTCACACTATCGCGTCACACTACCGCGTCACACTACCGCGTCACATTTCTGCGTCACACTACCGCGTCACACTACCGCGTCACACTACCGCGTCACACTACCGCGTCACACTACCGCGTCACACTACCGCGTCACACTACCGCGTCACATTTCTGCGTCACACTACCGCGTCACACTACCGCGTCACACTACCGCGTCACACTACCGCGTCACACTTCTGCGTCACACTACCGCGTAAATCTAAAGATTTATCAGATGTGATATAATAAAACAATAAATTCATTTTTCATCTCACTTGCCCCATAAAGCCCCCCGACTTTCCTTCCATGGAGCATAAAAAATACTCAACGAGATTATTTGGAAGTGGAAATCCTTATTGATAGATGGAGGTGGTGGGGGGTGGAGGTGGGGGGGATGGGAGGAAAGTTTCTATCGAATTCTCATGTTCATCAAAGTGGAAAAAAAAATCTGAAGCCAATTTATTGTCTCCAGAGGAATAGCGGTCGCCTGACCGAGATCTAATTTGTTTTATGAAAGATGAAGTTTAATCTTTTTATATTATGCCTTCCCTGGTTCCAGTGCAACTGTGCCAGACTCAAAATATTATTATCGTTATTATTGATATCATTATCTTTATAAAGATTACTAATTTTAAATAAAATTATTACTTTGGTAACATATTTTTACACATTATTAATTTTTTTATTATTTTTTTATTTTTTATTTTAAATATATATATATATAATAATAATAATAATAATAATAATAATAATAATATAAAAATAATATTATTCTTATATATTTTTTATATTATTTTTATATTTATAAATACATAAAATATATTTATGAATATATATATATATATATATATATATATTATCATTAATATTATTATTATATAGATAGATAATAAAAAGAAAAAAAATAATAATAATGTTTAAAATATGTTATTAAGGTAATCATTTTATATGAAATTAGTAATCTTTATAAAGATGATAATATCAATAATAATAATTTTTATATTAATAATAGTTTTGTATAAAATAATATATATATATATATATGTTTATATTTTTATATTGTTAATATTTTATAATGTTTATATTATTTATTATTTTTATATTTATATATTTATAAATACATAAAATATATTTATTTATAAATAAAAAAATACATAAAATATATTTCTAAATATATATATATATTCTCAGTCTCCCTTCCCCCAGTGATCAGACTGTACATGGTAAAAAAAAAAAATAATAACGTTTAAAATATGTTATTAAGGTAATAATTTTATATGAAATTAGTAATCTTTATAAAGATGATAATATCAATAATAATGATAATTTTTATATTAATAATAGTTTTGTATAAAATAATTTTTTATAATCAGAAGAATAACTTTTAAAAAAATAATAATTATATATATATATATATATATATATATATATATTCTCATTCTCCCCTCCCCCAGTGATCAGACTGTACATGGTAACTTTGTAGAAGTAAGGGGAAGCATTTCCTCATTCTCCCCTCCCCCAGTGATCAGGCTGTACATTGTAACTTTGTAGTAGTAGTATATCTCGATACAAGTGTGTTATTCCCACCTACACCTTTGTCTTTACAATGTAAAATGTCGGGAATATTCTGGACAGATATCGGACTCCCTCCAGGAAATGTTCCTCTTCCTGTGGGAGGGATGAGTGGGAATTCTGCACGGAGCGTCCCGGGACAGGAAAGGGTTAAGCGGCGTTTGTTGGGAGCGATGAAGTCGCAGATTTCCCGGGGTCCCGGCGGAGAGCCGACGTTTCTCCCAATATGGGCTCAGAGGGAGACGGAGAATTTTTCTACCCGTGAGAAAATCTGAGGGGGGCATTTCCAGCGTCCAAAACACGGACAGGTCCATCCCATAACCTCCCTGCGGAGTCCTGGGGGAGAGAGCGGTGCCAAACCCATCTGGGGGGGAGGGGAGGGTCCAGGGGTCATCGGCACTTACAGGGTTAATGCAACAGGAAATTAAACTTTCCTCTAAAAGTTTAAAGCTCAACTCAAGACTTTCTTTGAAACGCGTCGCATTAAATCCGTCAATTCATTGTGAATGGGCGGCCAACGCACCCCACTGAATGCAAACAGATGCATGTAAACAACCAGTGGGCGTCGTCCCCCTAATCTATGCATCCAGCCCCCTAATCTACATGCAGGGCCAGGGGTGTCGCCCCCCCCCTAATCTATGCATCCAGCCCCCTAATCTACATGCAGGGCCAGGGGTGGCCCCCGCCCTAATCTATGCATCTGGCCCCCTAATCTGCATGCAGGGCACAGGGGCGCCGCCCCGCTAATCTATGCATCCGGCCCCCTAATCTACATGCAGGGCCAGGGGTGTCGCCCCCTAATCTATGCGTCTGGACCCCTTAACTACATGCAGGGCCAAGGGCGCCGTCCCCCTAATCTATGCATCCGGCCCCCCAATCTACATGCAGGGCACAGGGGCGCCGCCCCGCTAATCTATGCATCCGGCCCCCTAATCTACATGCAGGGCCAGGTGTGCCCCCCTAATCTATGCGTCCGGCCCCCTTATCTAAATGCAGGGCAAGGGGAGCCGCCCCCCTAATCTATGCATCCGACCCCCTAATCTACATGCAGGGCCAGGTGCGCCGCCCCCCCTAATCTATGCGTCCGACCCCCTAATCTACATGCAGGGCCAGGGGCGCCGCCCCCCAATCTATGCGTCCGGACACCTAATCTACATGCAGGGCCAGGGGTGTCGCCCCCCTAATCTATGTGTCCAACCCCCCAAATCTACATGCAGAGCGCAGGGGCACCGCCCCCTAATTTATGCGCCCGGCCCACTAATCTACATGCAGGACCCAGGGGCACCGCCCCCTAATCTATGCATCCGGCCCCCTAATCTACATGCAGGGCCAAAAGCGCCACCCCCCTAACCTATGCGTCCGGCCCCCTAATCTACATGCATGGTGCAGGGGTGCCGCCCTCCTGATCTATGCATCGGGCTCCCTAATCTACATGCAGGGTCAAGTGCGCTTCCCCATAATGTATGCAGAGCGCAGGGGCACCGCCCCCTAATCTATGCGCCCGGCCCACTAATCTACATGCAGGGCCAGGGGTGTCGCCCCCCCCTAATCTATGCATCCGGCCCCCTAATCTACATGCAGGGCCAGGGGTGTCGCCCCCCCCTAATCTATGCATCCGGCCCCCTAATCTACATGCAGGGCCAGGGGCGCCGCCCCCCTAATCTTTGCGTCCAGCCACCTCATCTACATGCATGGCGCAGGGGCGCCGACCCCCAATCTATGCGTCCGGCCCCCTAATCTACATGCAGGGCACCAGACGCATTGATTCCAATGTTTTTTTTTTTAGAAGCACATGATTGAAGCCTGAGACTCTAATAGGCTTCCAAAAAGGGTGAGCTCGGGGCGCAGAGCACTGTGCCCCCCGAGCCACCCAGTTGTGCGACAATAACAAATTAGTAAACAATAAATAAATAAAAAAAAACATAAAACAACTATAAAACGTGTTGGATGAAAAAAGAATATATAAATTTACATCCTTTTTTTTATAGTTATATATATATATATATATATATATATATATTTTTTTTATTATTATTAATATGTTTAATGTTTAATATGTTTAGAAAAACAGGACTAATCTGAATTGTGTATCAATTTGTTTTTTTTTATTAAATATAAATGTGTTCTGTTTTATCTTAACTTATGTTTACTTTTCTTTATTTATTCATGTTCATTTATGTTTATTTTTTATTTTATCTTATGTTTATTTTATTTATTTATTTTTTATAATTATTATTTATATTATTATTATTATTTATATTATTATTATTAATGTTTATTTTTCTTTGTTTATTCATGTTCATTTATGTTTTTTTTTTTGTTTTATCTCATGTTTATTTTATTTTTTATAATTATTATTTATATTATTATCATTAATGTTTATTTTTCTTTATTTATTCATGTTCATTTATGTTTATTTTTTGTTTTATCTCATGTTTATTTTATTTTTTATAATTATTATTTATATTATTATTATTTATATTATTATCATTAATGTTTATTTTTCTTTATTTATTCATGTTCATTTATGTAAATTTTTTGTTTTATCTTATGTTTATTTTATTTTTTTTATAATTAATATTTATATTTTTATCATTATTGTTTATTTTTATTTATTTATTCATGTTCATTTATGTTTATTTTATCTTATGTTTATTTTATTTTTTTATTTTTTATAATTATTTATTTATTCATGTTCATTTATGTTTATTTTATCTTATGTTTATTTTATTTTTTTTATAATTATTATTTATATCATTATTATTTATATTATTATCATTATTGTTTATTTTTCTTTATTTATTCATGTTCATTTATGTTCATTTTATTTTTTATTCATTTTGTGTTCTATGATTCATGAATTCATAAATATATAACCGAGAACAGGACTGGATGAATCCAAATATATTTTATTTATTTTAACCAATTATAATTATGTTCTGTTTTTTTTTATGATCGTAGTTTGGATTTATATTTCTCATGTTTTAATCGCCGCTCCGTTTCTCCATCCCCAAAAATAAACATAAAATTCTGTGACAACCGGGCAGATTGTGCGTGGAAAGCGGTTTAGAAAATCGCTCGTTAATTGGGATAAAATCCCCATAATAGGACAGGAGGCGTCGGGAGCCGCGGCTGCCAACAGATTTTCAGATTACCCCGAAAAAGGGCAGCGGGAGCTGTTGATACGCCGGCAGCTGGCACCCATCGTCTGGCCGCCCTCCCGATCCCGCGGAGACAATAACCAGCTGCGGGGGCGGGGGAGGTCACGGTGCGGGGCGATTATTTACCTGGGGCAATGCCAGATCTGGGTACTTACTTGTCCTTCGGGTCTTCGAAACCCTGTAAGGAAAAAAGAAGAAGCGCGTCAGTAAAAATCAAACGATAAGCTGCATGGGGGGGAGGGGGGGTCGCAGCTCTGTGATTGGATGCTGCAGATCAATAATAAATACTGCGACACCCAGAGGGGCTTTAGTAGCACAAAGTCACTCAAATAATATATAATAGATGGCCCCTCCCTCCCACATCTGTAATAGATGGCCCCTCCCTCACACACCTGTAATAGATGGCCCCTCCCTCAAACACCTTTAATAGATGGCCCCTCCCTCACACACCTGTAATAGATGGCCCCTCCCTCACACACCTGTAATATATGGCCCCTCCCTCACACACCTGTAATAGATGGCCCCTCCCTCACACACCTGTAATAGATGGCCCCTCCCTCACACACCAATAATAGATGGTCCCTCCCTCACACACCTGTAATAGATGGCTCCTCCCCCACACACCTGTAATAGATGGCTCCTCCCTCACACACCTGTAATAGATGGCCCCTCCCTCACACACCTGTAATAGATGGCCCCTCCCTCACACACCTGTAATAGATGGCCCCTCCCTCACGCACCTGTAATAGATGGCCCCTCCCTCACACACCAATAATAGATGGCCCCTCCCTCACACACCAATAATAGATGGTCCCTCCCTCACACACCTGTAATAGATGGCTCCTACCTCACACACCTGTAATAGATGGCCCCTCCCTCACACACCTGTAATAGATGGCCCCTCCCTCACACACCTGTAATAGATGGTCCCTCCCTCACACACCTGTAATAGATGGCCCCTCCCTCACACCCTTGTAATAGATGGCCCCTCCCTCACACATGTGTAATAGATGGCCCCTCCCTCACACACCTGTAATAGATGGCCCCTCCCTCACACACCTGTAATAGATGGCCCCTCCCTCACACACCTGTAATAGATGGCCCCTCCCTCACACACCAATAATAGATGGTCCCTCCCTCACACACCAATAATAGATGGTTCCTCCCTCACACACCAATAATAGATGGTTCCTCCCTCACACACCAATAATAGATGGCCCCTCCCTCACACACCAATAATAGATGGTCCCTCCCTCACACACCAATAATTGATGGTCCCTCCCTCACACACCTGTAATAGATGGCCCCTCCCTTACGCATTTGTAATAGATGGCCCCTCCCTCACGCACCTGTAATAGATGGCCCCTCCCTCACACACCAATAATAGATGGTCCCTCCCTCACACACCTGTAATAGATGGTCCCTCCCTCACACACCTGTAATAGATGGCCCCTCCCTCACACACCAATAATAGATGGTTCCTCCCTCACACACCAATAATAGATGGTTCCTCCCTCACACACCTGTAATAGATGGCCCCTCCCTCACACACCAATAATAGATGGTCCCTCCCTCACACACCAATAATTGATGGTCCCTCCCTCACACACCTGTAATAGATGGCCCCTCCCTTACGCATTTGTAATAGATGGCCCCTCCCTCACGCACCTGTAATAGATGGCCCCTCCCTCACACACCAATAATAGATGGTCCCTCCCTCACACACCTGTAATAGATGGTCCCTCCCTCACACACCTGTAATAGATGGTCCCTCCCTCACACACCTGTAATAGATGGCCCCTCCCTCACACACCTGTAATAGATGGCCCCTCCCTTACGCATTTGTAATAGATGGCCCCTCCCTCACGCATTTGTAATAGATGGCCCCTCCCTCACGCACCTGTAATAGATGGCCCCTCCCTCACGCACCAATAATAGATGGTCCCTCCCTCACACACCTGTAATAGATGGCCCCTCCCTCACACACCTGTAATAGATGGCCCCTCCCTCACACACCTGTAATAGATGGCCCCTCCCTCACACACCAATAATAGATGGTCCCTCCCTCACACACCTGTAATAGATGGCCCCTCCCTCACACACCAATAATAGATGGTCCCTCCCTCACACACCTGTAATAGATGGCCCCTCCCTTACGCATTTGTAATAGATGGCCCCTCCCTCACGCACCTGTAATAGATGGCCCCTCCCTCACACACCAATAATAGATGGTCCCTCCCTCACACACCTGTAATAGATGGCCCCTCCCTCACACACCTGTAATAGATGGTCCCTCCCTCACACACCTGTAATAGATGGCCCCTCCCTCACACACCTGTAATAGATGGCCCCTCCCTCACACACCTGTAATAGATGGCCCCTCCCTCACACACCAATAATAGATGGTCCCTCCCTCACACACCTGTAATAGATGGCCCCTCCCTCACACACCTGTAATAGATAGCCCCTCCCTCACACACCAATAATAGATGGTTCCTCCCTCACACACCAATAATAGATGGTCCCTCCCTCACACACCAATAATTGATGGTCCCTCCCTCACACACCTGTAATAGATGGCCCCTCCCTTACGCATTTGTAATAGATGGCCCCTCCCTCACGCACCTGTAATAGATGGCCCCTCCCTCACGCACCTGTAATAGATGGCCCCTCCCTCACACACCAATAATAGATGGTCCCTCCCTCACACACCTGTAATAGATGGTCCCTCCCTCACACACCTGTAATAGATGGCCCCTCCCTCACACACCTGTAATAGATGGCCCCTCCCTTACGCATTTGTAATAGATGGCCCCTCCCTCACGCACCTGTAATAGATGGCCCCTCCCTCACGCACCTGTAATAGATGGTCCCTCCCTCACACACCTGTAATAGATGGCCCCTCCCTCACACACCTGTAATAGATGGCCCCTCCCTCACACACCTGTAATAGATGGCCCCTCCCTCACACACCAATAATAGATGGTCCCTCCCTCACACACCTGTAATAGATGGCCCCTCCCTTACGCATTTGTAATAGATGGCCCCTCCCTCACGCACCTGTAATAGATGGCCCCTCCCTCACACACCAATAATAGATGGTCCCTCCCTCACACACCTGTAATAGATGGCCCCTCCCTCACACACCTGTAATAGATAGCCCCTCCCTTACGCATTTGTAAAAGATGGCCCCTCCCTCACGCACCTGTAATAGATGGCCCCTCCCTCACGCACCAATAATAGATGGTCCCTCCCTCACACACCTGTAATAGATGGTCCCTCCCTCACACACCTGTAATAGATGGCCCCTCCCTCACACACCTGTAATAGATGGCCCCTCCCTCACACACCTGTAATAGATGGCCCCTCCCTCACACACCTGTAATAGATGGCCCCTCCCTCACACACCAATAATAGATGGTCCCTCCCTCACACACCTGTAATAGATGGCCCCTCCCTTACACATTTGTAATAGATGGCCCCTCCCTCACACACCAATAATAGATGGTCCCTCCCTCACACACCTGTAATAGATGGTCCCTCCCTCACACACCTGTAATAGATGGCCCCTCCCTCACACACCTGTAATAGATGGCCCCTCCCTTACGCACCTGTAATAGATGGCCCCTCCCTCACGCACCTGTAATAGATGGCCCCTCCCTCACACACCAATAATAGATGGTTCCTCCCTCACACACCTGTAATAGATGGCTCCTCCCTCACACACCTGTAATAGATGGCTCCTCCCTCACACACCTGTAATAGATGGCTCCTCCCTCACACACCTGTAATAGACTGCCCCTCCCTCACACACCTGTAATAGACTGCCCCTCCCTCACACACCTGTAATAGATGGCTCCTCCCTCACACACCTGTAATAAATGGCTCCTCCCTCACACACCTGTAATAGATGGCCCCTCCCTCACACACCTGTAATAGATGGCCCCTCCCTCACACCCTTGTAATAGATGGCCCCTCCCTCACACATGTGTAATAGATGGCCCCTCCCTCACACACCTGTAATAGATGGCCCCTCCCTCACACATGTGTAATAGATGGCCCCTCCCTCACACACCTGTAATAGATGGCCCCTTCCTCACACCCTTGTAATAGATGGCCCCTCCCTCACACACCTGTAATAGATGGCACACACCTGTAATAGATGGCCCCTCCCTCACACACCTGTAATAGAAGGCCCCTCCCTCACACACATGTAATAGAAGGCCCCTCCCTCACACACCTGTAATAGAAGGCCCCTCCCTCACACACATGTAATAGATGGCCCCTCCCTCACACACATGTAATAGATGGCCCCTCCCTCACACACATGTAATATATTGCACAAAGCTGTAATTGATGGCCCTTCCCTCAAGCACCTGTAATAGGTGTCCCCTCCCCACATACCTGGAATGAATGGTCCCACATATATGCACCTATAATACTACCTGTAATGAATGGCCCCTCCCACATGTACCTGCAATAAGTGCAAGAGTAATTGATTGCCCCTCCCACATACACCTGTAACTAATGAATGGTCCTCCCCACACACCTGTAATTGGTAGTCTATTCCACATGTACCTGCAATGGCTGGTCCCTCCCACATACACCTGTAATAGATGGCCCCTCCC
Organism: Rana kukunoris; assembly: GCA_029574335.1. NCBI lineage: Eukaryota > Metazoa > Chordata > Amphibia > Anura > Ranidae > Rana > Rana kukunoris. The sequence goes on from JAJQKJ010001778.1 coordinate 114,919, forward strand.
ACATACACCTGTAATTAATGGCTCCTCCCATGTTCACCTGCATTGTATGACTCCTCCCAAATGAGCCTGTATTTAATTGTTCCTTCCAATCACACCTAAGAGGAATAGCCCCTCCCCTGTGCACCTGTAATACGTGGCCCCTCCCACATACGCCCCCTGGCTAATCATAAGCTGATCGTGTTTTCTGCTCTTTGCTGCGATTGCCTTTATCTGGTGAACTTGGGGGGTCCCCCACCCCATGACACCTACTACCCAATGACGCCCCGTGACACCCACTACCCAATGACACCCCGTGACACCCACTACCCAATGACACCCCGTGACACCCACTACCCAATGACACCCTGTGACACCCACTACCCAATGACACCCCGTGACACCTACTACCCAATGACACCCCGTGACACCCACTACCCAATGACACCACGTGACACCTACTACCCAATGACACCCCGTGACACCCACTACCCAATGACACCCCGTGACACCCACTACCCAATGACACCCCGTGACACCCACTACCCAATGACACCCCGTGACACCCACTACCCAATGACACCCCGTGACACCCACTACCCAATGACACCACGTGACACCCACTACCCAATGACACCCCGTGACACCCACTACCCAATGACACCCCGTGACACCCACTACCCAATGACACCCCGTGACACCCACTACCCAATGACACCCCGTGACACCCACTACCCAATGACGCCCCGTGACACCTACTACCCAATGACGCCCCGTGACACCTACTACCCAATGACACCCCGTGACACCCACTACCCAATGACACCCCGTGACACCCACTACCCAATGACACCCCGTGACACCCACTACCCAATGACACCCCGTGACACCTACTACCCAATGACGCCCCGTGACACCTACTACCCAATGACACCCCGTGACACCTACTACCCAATGACGCCCCGTGACACCTACTACCCAATGACACCACGTGACACCTACTACCCAATGACACCACGTGACACCTACTACCCAATGACACCACGTGACACCTACTACCCAATGACACCCCGTGACACCCACTACCCAATGACACCACGTGACACCTACTACCCAATGACACCACGTAACACCTACTACCCAATGACACCCCGTGACACCCACTACCCAATGACACCACGTGACACCTACTACCCAATGACACCCCGTGACACCCACTACCCAATGACACCCCGTGACACCCACTACCCAATGACACCCCGTGACACCCACTACCCAATGACACCCCGTGACACCTACTACCCAATGACGCCCCGTGACACCTACTACCCAATGACACCACGTGACACCTACTACCCAATGACACCACGTGACACCTACTACCCAATGACACCCCGTGACACCCACTACCCAATGACACCACGTGACACCCACTACCCAATGACACCACGTGACACCTACTACCCAATGACACCACGTAACACCTACTACCCAATGACACCCCGTGACACCTACTACCCAATGACACCACGTGACACCTACTACCCAATGACACCACGTGACACCTACTACCCAATGACACCCCGTGACACCCACTACCCAATGACACCACGTGACACCTACTACCCAATGACACCACGTAACACCTACTACCCAATGACACCCCGTGACACCTACTACCCAATGACACCCCGTGACACCTACTACCCAATGACACCCCGTGACACCCACTACCCAATGACACCACGTGACACCTACTACCCAATGACACCCCGTGACACCCACTACCCAATGACACCCCGTGACACCCACTACCCAATGACACCCCGTGACACCCACTACCCAATGACACCCCGTGACACCTACTACCCAATGACGCCCCGTGACACCTACTACCCAATGACACCACGTGACACCTACTACCCAATGACACCACGTGACACCTACTACCCAATGACACCCCGTGACACCCACTACCCAATGACACCACGTGACACCTACTACCCAATGACACCCCGTGACACCCACTACCCAATGACACCCGTGACACCTACTACCCAATGACGCCCCGTGACACCTACTACCCAATGACACCACGTGACACCTACTACCCAATGACACCACGTGACACCTACTACCCAATGACACCACGTGACACCTACTACCCAATGACACCCCGTGACACCTACTACCCAATGACACCCCGTGACACCTACTACCCAATGACGCCCCGTGACACCTACTACCCAATGACACCACGTGACACCTACTACCCAATGACACCCCGTGACACCTACTACCCAATGACACCCCGTGACACCTACTACCCAATGACACCCCGTGACACCTACTACCCAATGACGCCCCGTGACACCTACTACCCAATGACGCCCCGTGACACCTACTACCCAATGACACCCCGTGACACCTACTACCCAATGACGCCCCGTGACACCTACTACCCAATGACACCCCGTGACACCTACTACCCAATGACACCCCGTGACACCTACTACCCAATGACACCCCGTGACACCTACTACCCAATGACACCCCGTGACACCCACTACCCAATAACACCACGTGACACCTACTACCCAATGACACCCCGTGACACCCACTACCCAATGACACCACGTGACACCTACTACCCAATGACACCCCGTGACACCCACTACCCAATGACACCCCGTGACACCTACTACCCAATGACACCCCGTGACACCTACTACCCAATGACACCCCGTGACACCCACTACCCAATGACACCCCGTGACACCTACTACCCAATGACACCCCGTGACACCCACTACCCAATGACACCCCGTGACACCCACTACCCAATGACACCCCGTGACACCTACTACCCAATGACACCCCGTGACACCCACTACCCAATGACACCACGTGACACCTACTACCCAATGACACCCCGTGACACCCACTACCCAATGACACCCCGTGACACCTACTACCCAATGACACCCCGTGACACCTACTACCCAATGACACCCCGTGACACCCACTACCCAATGACACCCCGTGACACCTACTACCCAATGACACCCCGTGACACCTACTACCCAATGACACCCCGTGACACCTACTACCCAATGACACCCCGTGACACCTACTACCCAATGACACCCCGTGACACCTACTACCCAATGACACCCCGTGACACCCACTACCCAATAACACCAACGGACGTTCCCTCCACCTACCATCCTCTTCATTTCCTTGGAGACGGTCAGGTTGTTGTAGAAGTTCCTCTCCATCCCCCAATGTCCCGGGTTGTGCCCGATGGAGTTGGCCCGCTGCCGGTTCATCTTGGCGATCATCGCCTTCTCGTCTTTCTACAGAAGGAGAACGGAAAGAGACTGAGAACAGAGCCTGCAGGAGAGTCACTGCCAGCCCCCGCAGCATTAATTTACTAATACTCAGATAGGACAGAGAGCAGAAAGATCACCCATCCCCCTCCTCCTCCTCCTCCTCCTCGGAAAATAATAAAAGTGATTGGAAAAGAGATTTTATATTATTAAAACATTATGAAGATTTTGCACAAAAAAAAAAAAAAAAGACCTTAAAGTGTCACCTGCTGCTGAGGAACTACAGATCTCAGCCTGACCTGCCTGTCAGCCGAAGGTACGGCAGGTAGTTTGCGGTGTTCCCAAAATAAAAAAAATGTCACTTATGTTTTTGTGTCAATTTAGGCACTTAGGTAATTTTTAAATATAATAATAAATACAGGAATAAAAGTATAAATGTGAAAAATTATTGTAAAAATAAATTAAAATTTAATAAAAATAAATAAATGAAGCTGACGTTTAATCCACTTATATTTTGCCTTCCCTGGTTCTCCCCTCCCCCCTCATCAATATGCTAATTCATTTTCTTAATAAAATGTTTCCATTTTTATTACACAATATATATTTATTTCTAAATTATTTATTTTCTTTATTATTATTATTATTATTATTATTATTATTATTATTATTATTATTAAGCCAGTAAAATGATTATTTAATATTTATTTTTAATATTTTTGTAATTAGTGAATGATATTTTAGTTAGTATTATAATTATTAATAATAGTTTTATAAAAAAAAATATTATATATTTTTTAAATAATATCATTTTTATATAAAATTATTATTAATCTAAAAATGAGTATTGATATAAAAATTATTAATATTAATTATTATCATTTTTTATAAGAAATGCAATTTTTATACAAAATGATTTCTTTAATAAAATATTTTTAAAAGTTATTATTATTAAAAAAGTTATTCTAAATTATTTTTTATAACATTATTATTTTATAAAAAAGATTAATAATATTGTTATAAAAATCATTAAATATCATTATTATTATCATTATTATTATCTTTATTAATCTTTATCTTTATTGATGAAATTACTATTAATTTTAATATTATTAATAATAACAATTTTACTATTGTTATTATTAATATTATTATTACTATTAAAAAATATATATATCATTTTATATACAATTATTATTAATCTAAAAATTTGTATTGATATAAAAACTAATATTATTAATATGATTATAAAATCTATTAATATTATTATCCTTATTAAAATTACTATTTGTATGAAACTATTTTAAAAATTGATAGTATTAATATTATTACAAACTTTTATAAGAAATACAATTTTTTATTATTATTATTATTATTATTATTATTATGCAGGATTTATATAGTGCCAACAGTTTAAGCAGCGCTTTACAATATAAAAGGGAGAATAATACAGTTACAATACAATAAAATACAAGGAGGATTAAGAGGGCCCTGTTCAAAAGAGCTTACAATCTAATATGGAGGGGCAGGTGGTACAAAAACGTTGTAACTGGGGAATGAGCTGATGGAAGTGGTAAAGGATTAGTTGGAAACGTGTAACATTATTACTTTTACAACATATTCTAAAGGGTATTATTATTATAAACGTTTTGATTATTATAAAACAAAATAAAATATAAAAACTATTTTACTAATATTATTATAAAAACGATTTACAATTATTGTTATTATACTTATTATTATAAACTTTTATAAGAAATGCAATATTTTTACAACATTATTACTTTTATAACATATCCTAAAAGGTATTATTATTATTATAATTATTATTATTATTATAAACGTTTTGATTATATTAAAACAAAATAAAATATAAAAACTATTATTAATATTATTATAAAAACGATTACAATTATTATTATTATACTTATTATTAAAATTACAATTTGTATAAAAAAAATATTATTTTAATAAAATATGTGAAAAGTTATTATTATTATAACCAATAATACAAATAATAAATATAAAAAATGTATTTAAAAAAAATATATATTATATTAATATTATTATAAAAATTATGATTATTATTATTACTTTCAACGTATATTGTGTGTTTTTTTTTTTGCAGAACCTGTGTGTTCCTGTAATAATAATGCAGTTTAATCCGACCCCCCCCCCCCCAAAGAATCTCTTTGATTTGAGAGATATTATCGCCGATCTCAGGAAATAACGGTTCCCAGCGTTCTCTTTCTATAGGGCCCGGGGCCCCCCGTACTCCCAGCCTCTGTGTCTGCTGGCCAATCTGATGAGCACGTCGCGGCGGTTCTCCTCTGGGAAGTCGGTTGTTTTGGATGGCTCGGCCGCATGTTTGGAAAACAAACGTTTTGGAAGACGCGGCTCCCACTTATTACGTTACATTGTATATTTGTTCTTCATTACAATCATTGGAGGAGTCGCGGTAATCCGGGGATTCGGGGGCCGTGTTTGGATTGGAGAGGAGAGAGGCGGATTATCCGCAGGACACGGGGGGCCCCCGACTGGGAACGTTTTGTATCCCAGAGAAGGGCCCCAGGTGGAGGGGTTGAATAAACAAATGTCATACACAGGTCAGCCTCTTCCCAATGTAGGGATTAGTAGGGGGGGGGGGTTGGGGCTCCCATCCTATATTCCAGATCAGAGGCGCCACAACTGCTTTATCTAATAAGAAAACCAATCCAAGGAGAGAAAATCTGTTTCACCATTTATTGCTTGATTTTTCAGCATTTTAATCCTGATTTTTTAAATAATTAATTTATTATTATTATTATTATTATTATTATTGTTTATTTTATTAAAATTTTTCTTACTTTTTTTTTAAATGCCTAAAATATAGGAGTTTAAGGTTATTTATTCATTTATTTTGTTAGGTTAGGAGTCAATATTAGGGGTTGGGATTAAGCTTGATGCCGCGTACACACGGTCGTTTTTTGCGATGAAAAAAAAAAACGTCGTTTTTTAAAACGTCATTTAAATTGATGGTGTGTGGGCAAAACGTCGTTTTTTGTCTTAAAAAAAACGACCAAAAAAAAATTCCAACATGCTTGAATTTTTTGTGTCGTTTTTCAAAACGTCGTTTTTTACTTCACAAAAAACGTCATTTTTTTTTCATCGCAAAAAACGACCGTGTGTACGCGGCATTAGGGTTAGGGTTTAATATTAGGAATAGGGGTAAATATTAGTAATAGCGCTTAGGGTTAAGGGTTGTATGCAGCGTTTTTAAAAATGTTTTTTAACTTTTTTTTTTATTAGCCAATCGAGCAAAAAAATTATCTGTTTCACCATTTATTGCTTTTTTTTTTTTTTTTTTTTTAGCATTTTCTTTTTTTAAATAATTGATTTATTATTATTTAAATTAGGGGTTTAAGATTATGGTTAGGTTTTTATTATTATTATTTATTTACTTAATTTTATGTATTTCTTTTCTTAAATTAGGAGTCAATATTAAGGCTTGGGATTAGGCTTTGGGGATCAATATTAGGGTTAAGGTTTAATATTAGGAATAGGGGTAAATATACAGTTAGGGTTAAAAGTTGTGTACAGTGCTTTTAAAAATGTTTTTTAACTTTTTTTTTTTTTTTAGCTAATAGAGCAAAAAAAAAATCTGTTTCACCATTTATTGCTTTATTTTTCAGCATTTTCATCTGCTTTTTTAAAATAATTTATTTATTATTATTGTTTTTTTATTTTTTTTACTTTAAGTGGTTAAAGATTATGGCCCAGATTCACAGAGCGATTACGCCTGTGTAACTGGTGTTAGACAGGAGTAATTTCAAATTTCGCGCGCCGTATCACTAGTTTGAATCCTCAAACCATGATACGGCGGCTTCGGGCTTCGATCCGAGAGGCTTACGTCCTCGTAAGCCTTCGGATCTACGCTGCGATCTTTTTGCGGCCGCTGGGAGGAGTTCACGTCGTTTTGATGCGTCGGGATATGCCAATGTGTTTTTACGGCGATCCACGAAGATACGAGCGGTCTTCGCAATCGCTTACGTCTGTTTTTTTTTTTTACGTACTGTTAGACCAGCTTTTTGCTGGTCTAACGGTGCGTAGCCCATGTTAAGTATGGCCGTCGTTCCCGCGTCGAATTTAATTTTTCTTTTTTTTTTTTTTTTGCGTAACTCGTTCGGGAATAGAAATGTCCGTAAACGACGCTACTCAAACAACGAATGACGCAACGACGTGATTTCGCGCAATGCGCGGCGGGAAATTTGCGAACGGAGCATGCGCAGTTCGATCGCCGCGGGAACGCGCCTATTTTAAATGCTTCACGCCCCCTACTCGCGCAGATGGATTGCGACGGGAGAAATACACTACGCCGCCGTCGTTTACTGGACAAAATATACCTGGATTCCACGTAGAGCCAGGTAAGAAACGGCGGCGTAGTGTATTTCTGATACGCTACGAGAATCCAATTCTCTCTGAATCTGGGCCTAGTGGTTTAAGGTTATGGTTAGAGGTTTATTTATTTGTATTATTATTTATTTATTTAATTTTATACATTTATTTTGTTAGGTTAGGAGTCAATATTAGGGGTTGGAATTAGGCTTTGGGGGGGTCAATATTAGGGTCAGGGTTTAATATGAGGAATAGGGGTGAATATTAGAAATAGCGGTTAGGGTTAAGGGTTGTGTACAGCGGGCCAGATTCACGTACATCTGCGCATTATTGGACCGGCGTAGCGCACCGCCTTTACGTTAGACTGGCGCAATGTAGCGGCGCAATCACCCTATTCTCGTCGGTTTTGCGCAGAAATTAGCGCCGGTGTAACATAAATTCCGAGGCATAAGGCGGAGTAATTCAAATTGGGAAGGACGTGGGCGTGTTACATTGAAATGAGCCGTGACCCCATGCAAATGAAGGGCGGGCCGGCTCGCGCATGCGCGCTTGAAGCAGACCATGGTCAGCACCTCTGTGCGCATGCTCACAACTCAGGAACGGCGCAATCAGTGAAATTGGAAGTGGACCCGGGCAAAATCATGAACTACGCAGACAGCATAAATAGACAGACACAAATGCACTTCCTTTGCAAAAGTACATCCCTTTGTATCCCTCCCTATACAGCAAGGTGCTTTTGTTCTGTTGTTTATTAGCGTTTCTTTGTTGGTTTGTGACGTGTCTTTGAGATATTTGGGGACTGTTTTGCAGAGTGATTTTTGTCTTTTCTGTGTGTTCTTTGTTGTGTTTTTTTTTTATTATATTTTTGCTGGGCATTTTTTTAAAATTTTTTTTTTTTTGGTTCTGTTTGTGTATGATTTTGGAATGTGGGGGTGACATTCCTGCCGGAAAAGGGGTGTCACCCTCATTTGTGGTGGAGAAGTGATCCCCAGGTCCGTGTGAATGGTGTATGAATGTACAGTGACATAATTGTAGCCTTGGCGTGGCGTTGCAGCTCACAAGTCCTGCATGGTGGACTGGTGCCAATCCAATGTGATGAGGATGTGGGGTGTGTGTGCTAGGGACCACAGTGGTGTGCATGCATGCATTCTCATTGTGCCATGATTAATGTGTGTGTTTAACGTGCAAAGATGCATAATGTGAGCTGGCTCCTGGCTGCTCTTCCCTCAGAAGACGGGGTAGCCTTGGTTAGGGGGGGTTGTCTGGTTCAGGGGTCAGGTCATGACTTATGTCAATCTCCAGGCCCTTTCTCACTGCGAAGTTGTGCAGCATGCAACATGCACCGAAGATCTGGCACACAAAGTTTGGGGAATACAACATGGTACCATGGGGGGTTCCGTATAGGAGTCATGAGATGGGGTCCCAGTGCATATGCAGAGTCACCCTGAAGGGATAAGACAGGAGGATGTTAGTAGTGCATGTGCCCCTTGTGATTTCAGCATCATGGGGGGGGATAGTCATGCCTGCCACCCATGTCACTCACCAACCAGCCAGCTGTCCCCATACATGTTCTGTTCGAAATCTGTGGGGATGGGGCTCTGATTGGATATGTAGCTGTCATGGGTGTCATGGGTGGTGTCATGTGTTGGGCTCCTGCAAGGTTTGTGGTTAATTCCAGGATGGCATGAGGGGTGAATCTGAAAATGCGAGACACCTCAGAATCACTCATGCCATAGATGTCTATGCGTGTGAGATATATCAAGAGAAGAGTGAGGGGCTTGTATCAGATTAGATTATTATATCCATCAAGGTTTTAAAGGGCTATAGAAAGATAGTGAGACCGTGTTTGTAATTTGTATGTATGTTATGTATTGATGTATATATGTATGTATATTTTTTGTAAAAATGTTTCTTAAAGCAAAGAAAAATTTGTTGTAAAAAAAAAAAAACCTCTCCCGTGCCCTCCTCCGTGCCCTCCTCCGTGCCCTCCTCTTTCTTTGCTCATCTAAAGTCAGTAGTATAGCTATGAGCATGGATGCCCCTGGCATGTTGGCATACAGATTGTTGGGCAACACGTGTGACTGCTCAGCTTCTCACTAACAGTGTTGCTTTCTCTGACATGTAGACGGATTGTCTAATTTTATACCACCTTTTATATGGTCTAATTTTAGACAGGCCGTTCAGCTGTTGCGCACACTGCGTAGCCTGCGCTGCACCAACGTTCTTTTGTGGATCCCCGTAACTCCCTCATTAGCATATTTGAATAGCAAATCAATGGTGTGTGTAGCGCAGTTTTGCGCGGACGGATGCGCCTGTCTAACGAAATTACGCTGGACAAAAAAAAAGTAGATTTCTTGCGTATCTCGTTTTGGGGATGCGGAGTATCGAAACGCATGCGCACATTTAGACTTACGCCGCGCATCTCCTGTAACGCCGGTGTAATCGCTCTGTGAATCTGGCCCATTGTTACTTTGTATCTCTCTATCTCCCGTCTGATCAATGTTTATAAACAATGTTACTTTGTATCTCTATCTCCCGTCTGATCAATGTTTATAAACAATGTTACTTTGTATCTCTCTATCTCCCGTCTGATCAATGTTTATAAACCATGGGGCAGATTCACAGAGAATTAGATTCTCGTAGAGTATCAGAAATACACTACGCTGCCGTTTTTTACCTGGCTCTACGTGGAATTCAGGTAGATTTTGTCCAGTAAACGACGGCGGCGTAGTGTATTTCTCCCGTCGCAATCCATCTAGACGAGTAGGGGGCGTGAAGCATTTAAAATAGGCGCGTTCCCGCGGCGATCGAACTGCGCATGCTCCGTTCCCAAATTTCCCGCCGTGCATTGCGCGTAAACACGTCGTCACGTCGTAGTAGCGTCGTTTACGTACATTCCTATTCCCGAACGAGTTACGTTAAAAAAAAAAATATTTTAAAATCGACGCGGGAACGACGGCCATACTTTACATGGGTTACGCACCGTTAGACCAGCAAAAAGCTCCTCTAACATTACGTAGCCAAAAAATGACGTAGGCGATTGCGAGGGACACTCGTATCTTCGTGGATCGCCGTAAAAAGTCATTTGCATATCCCGACGCATGAAAACGACGCAAACTCCTCCCAGCGGCCGCAAATATATCGCAGCGTAGATCCGAAGGCTTACGAGGACGTAAGCCTCTCGGATCGAAGCCCGAAGCCGCCGTATCATGGTTTGAGGATTCAAACTAGTGATACGGCGCGCGAAATTTGAAATTACTCCTGTCTAACACCAGTTAGACAGGCGTAATTGCTCTGTGAATCTGGGCCAATGTTACTTTGTATCTCTCTATCTCCTGTCTGATCAATGTTTATAAACAATGTTACTTTGTATCTCTCTATCTCCTGTCTGATCAATGTTTATAAACAATGTTACTTTGTATCTCTCTATCTCCCATCTGATCAATGTTTATAAACAATGTTACTTTGTATCTCTCTATCTCATGTCTGATCAATGTTTATAAACAATGTTACTTTGTATCTCTCTATCTCATGTCTGATCAATGTTTATAAACAATGGGCCAGATTCAGAAAGTAATTACGTCGGAGTATCTTTTTTCTGTATTCAGAAGACAAGATACGCCGGCTTTCTCCTAAGATTAGAGCGGCGTAAGTCTCTTACACCGTCGTATCTTAGTTGGATATTTACGCTGGCCGCTAGGTGGCGATTCCGTTGTTTTTCACGTAAATTATGCAAATGAGCTATTTACGCCAATTCACGAGCGTACTTGCGGCGGCGCGTCGTATTTTACGTCATTTGCGTAAGCGTTAGACCGGCGTAAAGTTACCCCTGCTATAGCAGGCGCAGCCAAAGTTAGGTATGGACGTCGGGACCGCGTCGAATTGTACGTCGGTTACGTCGTTTGCGTAAATCGTTCAGGAATGGGGCTCGACGTTAGTTACGTTCACGACGTTTACATTGAGAAATTGCGACGTGATTTCGCGCATGTGCACTGGGAACGTCCACGGACGGCGCATGCGCCGTCCAAAAAAAATGTAAATGACGTGGGGTCATGATCACTGGCGTAGCGGGGGGGGGGCAGGGGGGGCTGTCGCACCGGGCGAAAAATGGGGGGGGGGCGAATCCATCCACCGGCTCCGCGGAGCGCTCCGGAGCCTCGGCCTAGGAAAGTCCCCGGCTTCGGCCTAGCTCCGGAGCGGCGGCCATCTTGGTACACCCGGCGGCGGCCCTCCTCTCTGTTCACACCCACAGAGGAGGAGGAGCCCGCGCTTGAGGGAAACCACACACGCCGCTGTCTGAGGTCTGAGGTCTGCACTACTGGGGGTTACTGTCTGAGGTCTGCACTACTGGGGGTTACTGTCTGAGGTCTGCACTACTGGGGGTTACTGTCTGAGGTCTGCACTACTGGGGGTTATTGTCTGAGGTCTGCACTACTGGGGGTTATTGTCTGAGGTCTGCACTACTGGGGGTTATTGTCTGAGGTCTGCACTACTGGGGGTTATTGTCTGAGGTCTGCACTACTGGGGGTTATTGTCTGAGGTCTGCACTACTGGGGGTTATTGTCTGAGGTCTGCACTACTGGGGGTTATTGTCTGAGGTCTGCACTACTGGGGGTTATTGTCTGAGGTCTGCACTACTGGGGGTTATTGTCTGAGGTCTGCACTACTGGGGGTTATTGTCTGAGGTCTGCACTACTGGGGGTTATTGTCTGAGGTCTGCACTACTGGGGGTTAATGTCTGAGGTCTGCACTATTGGGGGTTAATGTCTCTGAGGTCTGCACTACTGGGGGTTAATGTCTGAGGTCTGCACTATTGGGGGTTAATGTCTTAGGTCTGCACTATTGGGGGTTACTGTCTGAGGTCTGCACTATTGGGGGTTACTGTCTGAGGTCTGCACTATTATGGGGGTTACTGTCTGAGGTCTGCACTATTATGGGGGTTACTGTCTGAGGTCTGCACTATTATGGGGGTTACTGTCTGAGGTCTGCACTATTATGGGGGTTACTGTCTGAGGTCTGCACTATTATGGGGGTTACTGTCTGAGGTCTGCACTATTGTGGGGGTTACTGTCTGAGGTCTGCACTACTGGGGGTTACTGTCTGAGGTCTGCACTACTGGGGGTTACTGTCTGAGGTCTGCACTACTGGGGGTTACTGTCTGAGGTCTGCACTACTGGGGGTTACTGTCTGAGGTCTGCACTACTGGGGGTTACTGTCTGAGGTCTGCACTTCTGGGGGTTACTGTCTGAGGTCTGCACTACTGGGGGTTACTGTCTGAGGTCTGCACTACTGGGGGTTACTGTCTGAGGTCTGCACTACTGGGGGTTACTGTCTGAGGTCTGCACTATGGTGGGGGTTACTGTCTGAGGTCTGTTAAATAGGGGGTCTGTGATTGTGGGGGGTCTATCTGTGATTGGGGGGATCCATCTGTGATGAGAGGTCTGTTATTTAGGGGGTCAGTCTGTGATGGGGGATCTGTGATTGTGGGGGGGTCAGTCTGTGATGGGGGATCTGTGGTTGTGGGGGGGGGGGGGGGTCAGTCTGTTAATCCCTTACAGTAAGGGGTTAAATGATTAATCCTGCAATAATTTACCCCTTACATGCTGAAAGCCCTGAGAGGGATACATTACAGATCCTTATAACCAGAGTGGATGATTATACAAGGGGGGGGGGGGCGAAAAAAAAATTCTGCCCCGGGCGCCCATAACTCTGGTTACGCCACTGGTCATGATTCATTTACATGAATCACGCCCCCACTTCAGAAATTTTAATTGGGTGGCCTTACGCCGTGCACTTTACGCTACGCCGCCGCCGCATGTTATGGAGCAAGTGTTTTCTGAATAAGGCACTTGCCCATAATATTTGCGGAGGCGTAGCGTAAAGACGAAACGCAAATGTATCTGAATCCGGCCCAATGTTACTTTAGATCTCTCTATCTCCAGTTACTTTGTATCTCTCTATCTCCTGTCTGATCAATGTTTATAAACAATGTTACTTTTTATCTGGGATATCAGCCTCCCCCGGCCCGACCTTCAGTCTCTGCTATGAATTTTGTTTTTATAGGGAAGGATGATTTGGGAGGCTGTTGTTTATTTACTCGCAGGGTTCAGGCCGGACTCGTTAAGGACTTGGCAACCTGATGGGGAAGCTCTGGATTCAGAGGCCAGAATATCTCCTTTCCTCCGCAGCCGTGCATTAGTGCAGAATGCGGATGGGACATGGAGTCTGCTTATCGTCAGCTGAGAGAGGTGATCCAAGGACGGGCCTGGAGGAGAGGAGAGGAAAGGAAGAGGAGAGGACGGCGGGGGAGAGGAGAGACAAGGACGGGTGGAGGAGAGGAGAGATGAGGACGGGCGGAGGAGAGGAGAGAACGGAGGAGAGGAGAGGACGGGCTGAGGAGAGGAGAGGCGGAAGAGAGGAGAGACGAGGATGGGCGGAGTGGAGTAGTGACAAGGACGGGTGGAGGAGAGGAGAGACAAGGACGGGCGGAGGAGAGGAGAGACAAGGACGGGCGGAGGAGAGGAGAGACAAGGACGGGCGGAGGAGAGGAGAGACGAGGACGGGCGGAGGAGAGGAGAGACGAGGACGGGCGGAGGAGAGGAGAGACGAGGACGGGCGGAGGAGAGGAGAGACGAGGACGGGCGGAGGAGAGGAGAGAACGGGCGGAGGAGAGGAGAGGAAGAGGAGAGGACGGGCGGGGGAGAGGAGAGACAAGGACGGGCGGAGGAGAGACGAGGACGGGCAGAGGAGAGGAGAGACAAGGACGGGCGGAGGAGAGGAGAGACGAGGACGGGCGGAGGAGAGGAGAGACGAGGACGGGCGGAGGAGAGGAGAGATGAGGACGGGCGGAGGAGAGGAGAGACGAGGACGGGCGGAGGAGAGGAGAGACGAGGACGGGGGAGGAGAGGCGAGACGAGGACGGGCGGAGGAGAGGCGAGACGAGGACGGCGAGGAGGCGGAGGAGAGGAGAGAACGGGCGGAGGAGAGGAGAGAACGGGCGGAGGAGAGGAGAGGAAGAGGAGAGGACGGGCGGGGGAGAGGAGAGACGAGGACGGGCGGAGGAGAGGAGAGACGAGGACGGGCGGAGGAGAGGAGAGACAAGGACGGGCGGAGGAGAGGAGAGACAAGGACGGGCGGAGGAGAGGAGAGACGAGGACGGGCGGAGGAGAGGAGAGAATGGGCAGAGGAGAGGAGAGGAAGAGGAGAGGAGAGGAAGAGGAGAGGACGGGCGGGGGAGAGGAGAGACGAGGACGGGCGGAGGAGAGGAGAGATGAGGACGGGCGGGGGAGAGGAGAGATGAGGACGGGCGGGGGAGAGGAGAGACGAGGACGGGCGGTGGAGAGGAGAGACGAGGACGGGCGGGGGAGAGGAGAGACGAGGACGGGCGGAGGAGAGGAGAGGAGAGAACAGACGGAGGAGAGGAGAGAACGGACGGAGGAGAGGACAGGCGGAGGAGAGGAGAGACGAGGACGGGCGGAGGAGAGGAATGGACGGGCAGAGGAGAAGAGAGGAGAGGACAGACGGAGGAGAGGAGAGACGGAGGAGAGGACAGGCGGAGGCGAGGAGAGGACAGGCGGAGGAGAGGAGAGGACCGGCGGAGGAGAGGAGAGGACCGGCGGAGGAGAGGAGAGGACGGGCGGAGGAGAAGAGAGGACGGGCGGAGGAGAAGAGAGGACGGGCGGAGGAGAGAAGAGATGAGGACGGGCAGAGGAGAGAAGAGATGAGGACGGGCGGAGGAGAGGAGAAGAGAGAAGAGGAGAGGACGGGCGGAGGAGAGGAGAGAAGAGGACGGGCGGAGGAGAGGAGAGGAGAGGACGGGCGGAGGAGAGGAGAGGACCGGCGGAGGAGAGGAGAGGACGGGCGGAGGAGAAGAGAGGACGGGCGGAGGAGAGGAGAGGACGGGCGGAGGAGAAGAGAGGACGGGCGGAGGAGAAGAGAGGACGGGCGGAGGAGAGAAGAGATGAGGACGGGCAGAGGAGAGAAGAGATGAGGACGGGCGGAGGAGAGGAGAAGAGAGAAGAGGAGAGGACGGGCGGAGGAGAGGAGAGAAGAGGACGGGCGGAGGAGAGGAGAGGACATTTTACCCTTATTTTGTATTTATAATATTTCATTATATGGCAACTATTAATTGTATTTACCCTAAATGTATAACCATTACAATCCATACTTTAGGGGTCATCAGTAATTATATCTAATTGTTTTAGGGATAGCATTCCAGTTGACCAATTGTATCATTTGTACACACATATATATATATATATTATTATTATTATTTATTATTATTAATTGGCTCCTCTCCATTCGTTATCTCGGATAATTTGTAACTTCGGATAAATTCGTTACGTTTCACCAACAGACAAATGTGAAAGGAAATTCCAACACCTATCATTTAATAGTTATTATTATTTCAGATGTTCGAATTTCCAAATTTCCGAATGTAAAATTTTTCTAATATTAGAATTTACAGATATATTCGGAAAAGATTTGTTAAGCAGGTTTTTGCAAATTTTGAAAAAATAATGGCGCTGGTAAATTACACATTTATTGGCCTTTTCCACACTTCCCATCCTGACAGATATCCCACAGCACCTGGTGGGAGAGGGAAGGGTGGAGGATGAGGGATGGGGGAGCAGGAGAGAGCACAGGGGAGCAGGAGAGAGCACAGGGTGGCAAGAGAGAGCACAGGGGGGCAAGAGAGAGCACAGGGGGGCAAGAGAGAGCACAGGGGGGCAAGAGAGAGCACAGGGGGGCAAGAGAGAGCACAGGGGGGCAAGAGAGAGCACAGGGGGGCAAGAGAGAGCACAGGGGGGCAAGAGAGAGCACAGGGGGGCAAGAGAGAGCACAGGGTGGCAAGAGAGAGCACAGGGTGGCAAGAGAGAGCACAGGGTGGCAAGAGAGAGCACAGGGGGGCAAGAGAGAGCACAGGGGGGCAAGAGAGAGCACAGGGGGGCAAGAGAGAGCACAGGGGGGCAAGAGAGAGCACAGGGTGGCAGGAGAGAGCACAGGGTGGCAGGAGAGAGCACAGGGTGGGCAGGAGAGTGTACAGGGGGGCAGGAGAGTGTACAGGGGGGGCAGGAGAGAGCACATGGGGGCAGGAGAGAGCACATGGGGGCAGGAGAGAGCACATGGGGGCAGGAGAGAGAACAGGGGGGCAGGAGAGAGAACAGGGGGGCAGGAGAGAGAACAGGGGGGCAGGAGAGAGAACAGGGGGGCAGGAGAGAGCACAGGCAGGCAGGAGAGAGAACAGGCAGGTAGGAGAGAGCACAGGTGGGTAGGAGAGAGCACAGGTGGGTAGGAGAGAGCACAGGGGGTAGGAGAAAGTACAGGGCGGCAGGAGAGAGCACAGGGGGTAGGAGAAAGTACAGGGCATCAGGAGAGAGCACAGGCGGGCAGGAGAGAGCACAGGCGGGCAGGAGAGAGCACAGGGCGGCAGGAGAGAGCACAGGGCGGCAGGAGAGAGCACAGGGCGGCAGGAGAGAGCACAGGAGGGCAGGAGAAAGCACAGGGCGGCAGGAGAGAGCACATGGGGGCAGGAGAGAGCACATGGGGGCAGGAGAGAGCACATGGGGGCAGGAGAGAGAACAGGGGGGCAGGAGAGAGCACAGAGGGGCAGGAGAGAGAACAGGGGGGCAGGAGAGAGAACAGGGGGGCAGGAGAGAGAACAGGGGGGCAGGAGAGAGCACAGGCGGGCAGGAGAGAGCACAGGCAGGCAGGAGAGAGAACAGGCAGGTAGGAGAGAGCACAGGGGGACAGGAGAGAGCACAGGTGGGTAGGAGAGAGCACAGGGGGTAGGAGAAAGTACAGGGCGGCAGGAGAGAGCACAGGGGGTAGGAGAAAGTACAGGGCATCAGGAGAGAGCACAGGCGGGCAGGAGAGAGCACAGGCGGGCAGGAGAGAGCACAGGCGGGCAGGAGAGAGCACAGGGCGGCAGGAGAGAGCACAGGGCGGCAGGAGAGAGCACAGGAGGGCAGGAGAAAGCACAGGGCGGCAGGAGAGAGCACAGGGGGCAGGAAAGAGCACAGGGTGGCAGGAGAAAGAAGCTGAATAGGAGGAGCGGCGGGGGCCGCTGACTATGTGTGATGTGTGGGGGGAATTAAAGCACAAACTTTGCTGCGGGGAGGTCGGTAAAGGGGGTTAATATCGGGTTCAAGCAGACAGACCCTTCCAAGGAATCTCTTACCCGCTTCTGGGTGCACTGTACAATGAGGAACGTTTCAATGTTGTGCTTCTTCAGATACGCGTTTCGCTCCCCTCCGGTGCCGGGCTCCACCTCGTAATCCCCGTTCAGGTAGTTCAGAGTCGCCTTCGTGATGTGGATCCGCCTGAGGAAGGAAATCCAACATGTCACCTCAAAGTCCATTCTACGGAAAATTCTAACAAAGTAGCAGAGTGGAGAATCTCTATTCACTTTGTCGGTGACAGGTCCTCTTTATGTACCTATGGATATACATCGTGTGCCACCCGCTTGGGGGAGGGGAGACTGAGGAAATGCCTCCTCCTCCTTCCACAAAGTTACAATGTACAGTCACTGGGGGGAGGGGAGACTGAGGAAATGCCTCCTCCTGCCCGCAGCAGACTGATGACATCATCTCTCAGCCTAGGCACAGTCACTGACTGGAGCTGAAGGACGGCTCTAATGATAAAAGGGGCGGAGCTCTTCTGAACAATGACCCCGTTCCGTACATTGGGACATCTCCGGGATTTATAATGACAGGTCCACTTTAATAAGTAATTTCCATACAATGAAAGATTCATAGACGGGTCAAATCAAATGAAAAATATTTTATTCCAGGGCAATCAAAATGCAAATAGAAGAATTCTCAATGCTAAAATATTCTCGGAAATTATTCCTCGGATTTGACCCCGGCGACCCCGAGTGACATCACAGCGCAGAGAGGTGGAGATCGCCGCCCCCCCAGGGAATTATTTATAAATTGTTAGAGGATTCTATTTCTCCTCGGGGACTACTCACCCCATCAGATCACCCCCTTCAGCCATTACCTGTCATATCCCCTCCCCCTTCTAGTTAGAGTGTAAGCTCCATGGGCCGGGCTATTCTATTCTTTCTGTATTGTAATCTCCCTTTATATTGTGAAAACTGTTCATTTAAATCCTGAATAATAATAATAATAATAATAATAATACTAACTTACCCCGCCTTGCCCCCAGCCTCCATGTGATTGGCCAGAGTCACGTCATTGGACCAGACATCGAACTGCCACTTGCGCAGCCCCAGGACGCCGCAGTGAACGCGGCCGCTGTGAATCCCAACGCGCATATTCACGTTCACCCCGGTCACTTCCCTCACCAGCCTGCAGGGGGAGACACACAATTACACACAGATGGATACAAAGTATAAAAAGTGTCTCTCAAGAAACAGGAAAAGCCAAAAGATTCTGTGATCGGCCAATCGGATGGTAACAGAATTATATTTTTATTATTGTTAACGCGCCCTCTCTGTTTGTCCCAGAGACGGAACCTTCAGCCCCCCCCCCCGGTGCAAGAAACCATAAGGGGCCCCCCTGACCCCTGCCTGGGGCCCTTCCCTTTCGAGCCCCAGGGGGGTACAGGCATTACACCTGTAAGGGGCCCGATGGCCCTCAAGGGCCTGGCTGGCCCCCCTCCTGTTTTGTTTTTTTTGCATTACACCTGTAAGGGGCTTGATGGTTCCCAGGGCCCCTTACAGGCCCTGTTGGCCCCCCACCGTTTTTTTTAAAACATTTTTATTCTTTTTGCATTACACCTGCAAGGGGCCCGATGTTCCCTAGGGGCCTGGCTGCCCCCCCCCCCCTTTATTTTTATTTTTTGCATTACACCTGTAAGGGCCCAGCTGGCCCCCCTCCCGTTTTTTTAAAAACATTTTTATTTTTATTCTTTTTGCATTACACCTGCAAGGGGCCCGATGTTCCCCAGTGCCCCTTACAGGCCCAGCTGGCCCCCATCCTGTTTTTTTTTTTTTTGCATTACACCTGTAAGGGCCCCCGCCCTTTTTTTGCATTACACCTGTAAGGGCCCAGCTGACCCCCCTCCAATTTTTTTACTTTTTTAAAACATTTTTATTTTTTGCATTACACCTGTAAGGGGCCCGATGGTCCCTAGGGGCCTGGCTGCCCCCCCCCCCCTTTATTTTTATTTTTTGCATTACACCTGTAAGGGCCCAGCTGGCCCCCCTCACGTTTTTTTTTTTTTTTTAAAACATTTAATTTTTTTTTTTTTGCATTACACCTGTAAGGGGCCCGATGGATCCCAGGGCCCCTTACAGGCCCGACCAGCCCCCCTCCCGTTTTTTTTGTTAAATTTCATTACCCAGCTGGCCCCCCTCCCATTATTTTACTTTTTTTAAAACATTTTTATTTTTTTATTTTTTGCATTACACCTGTAATGGGCCCGATGTTCCCCAGGGGCCTGGCTCCCCCCCTTTTTTTTTTGCATTACACCTGTAAGGGCCCAGCTGGCCCCCCTCCCGTTTTTTTATTTTTTAAAACATTTAAATGTTTTTATTTTCTGCATTACACCTGTAAGGGACCCGATGGTCCCCAGGGCCCCTTACAGGCCCGACCAGCCCCCCTCCCGTTTTTTTTGTTGTTAAATTTCATTACACTTGTAAGGGGCCCGGTGGTCCCCCTATACGGAGGCTTCCCCTCCATTCACAAACTGAAGCATAGGGAACACGGCTTCCTATGCTTCAGTTATGAATGGACACAGAAGCGATTGGTGTCAATCACTGACTCTGTCTGTTCGGACAAGGAAGGGGCCGGTAAATTACTTGTTTACTGGCCTTCTCCCTCACCTCCATCCTGACAGCATCTCCTGCAGCAGAGGGGAAGGGGGCAGAGCTGCCGGGGGATGAGGAAGGGGGCCAGGAGAGACACAGGGGTGTAAGTACAGGGGTTGCAATCACGGCCAATCACTGACCCCCCCGGGAACTTACGATATCGCCTCGATCATGTCCATCCCCATCTCTACGCAGCAGTGGGCGTGGTCAGCGCGGGCCTCCGGGAGACCGGACACGCAGTAGTAACAGTCGCCCAGGATCTTTATCCTCAGACAGTGGTTCTCCTGCAAAAAAAAAAAAAAAAAAGCTTAAAGGTAACTTTATTGTCTCGGCACAAATGAGGACACTACAGTACTACAGCGGCACCTCCCTTGACGCGTTTTGTCCCCGCGGCTTACTCATACACATCTAAAAATTGGTAAGCTGCAGGATAATAAAATGTTTGATTTTGGGGTTTAATACCACTTTAAATATGGACTTTATGAATCTTAAAACCTTCCCCCACTCCCAGCCCAACCCCCCCCCCCCAAAAAAAAATAGTTCCTGTCTGGGATCGGGGGTCTAGGAAGGCCCATGTGACCCGCTCTATATGTATATATTAATGACAGATATAAAACAGATAAGATACACTGTATATATGTGTGTGCAGGGCCGCCATCAGGAATTATGGGGCCCCTTACACAGCTTCAGGCATGTGCCCCCTGGAGGGGGAGGGTTCTGCCGCCTCAAATTGAGAAGCGGGGGGCTGCCGCTAATTGAGAAGCGGTTGGGTGCCGCAGCTAAGTGAAAAATATATACATTTAAAAAAAAAAAAAGGGGGGGGGAGTTGCCATCCGGGGCCCTGGGGACTTCTGGGCCCTTTAATTAAAAAAATATATATATTTATACATAAAAAAAAGAAAGAAAAAAAAAAGTAAAAAAAAAAGAAATATAAAAAAAGTATATAAAAAAAATGTAATTTTTTTATATAAAACAAGGGGGGTTGCCATCCAGGGCCCTGGGGACCTCTGGGCCCTTTAATAAAAAAAATATATATTTATACATAAAAAAAAGAAAGAAAAAAAGAAATAAAATAAAAAAGTAAAAAAAAAAAAATGTAAAAAAAAAGTATATAAAAAAATGTACATTTTTTTTAATAAAAAAAAGGGGGGTTGACATCCAGGGACCTGGAGACCTCCGGGCGCCTGGGGACCTCTGGGCCCTTTAATAAAAATATATATATATATACACATAAAAAAAAGAAAGAAAAAAAGAAAGAAAAAGAAAAAAGTAAAAAAAAAAGAAATATAAAAAAAGTATATAAAAAAATTTACATTTTTTTTATATTAAAAAGGGGGGTTTCCATCCAGGGCCCTGGGGACCTCTGGGCCCTTTAATAAAAATATATATATATACATAAAAAAAGAAAGAAAAAAATAAATAAAAAGAAAAAAGTAAAAAAAAAAAAAGAAGTATAAAAAAAGTATATAAAAAAAATGTAAATGTTTTTATATAAAAAAAGGGGGGTTGCCATCCAGGGCCCTGGGGACCTCTGGGCCCTTTAATAAAAAAAATATATATTTATACATAAAAAAAAGAAAGAAAAAAAGAAATAAAAAAAAAAAGTAAAAAAAAAAAAAAAAAATGTAAAAAAAAGTATATAAAAAAATTTACATTTTTTTTATATTAAAAAGGGGGGTTTCCATCCAGGGCCCTGGGGACCTCTGGGCCCTTTAATAAAAAAATATATATATACATAAAAAAGAAAGAAAAGAAGAAATAAAAAGAAAAAAGTAAAAAAAAAAAAAGAAGTATAAAAAAAGTATATAAAAAAAATGTAAATTTTTTTATATAAAAAAAGGGGGGTTTCCATCCAGGGCCCTGGGGACCTCTGGGCCCTTTAATAAAAAAAAAATATATATATACATAAAAAAAAGAAAGAAAAAAAGAGATAAATAGTAAAAAGTAAAAAAAAAAAGAAATATAAAAAAAGTATATAAAAAAATGTATTTTTTTTATATAAAAAACATAAACATTAAAAAACATAAAAATATAGATACATAAAAAAAAAGAAATAAAAAAAGAAATAAAAAGGAAAAAGTAAAAAAAAAAGAAATATAAAAAAATGTACATTTTTTTATATATAAAAAGGGGGGGGGGGTTGCCATCCAGGGCCCTGGAGACCTCCGGGCCCCTGGGGACCTCTGGGCCCTTTAATAAAAATATATATATATATAAAAAATAAATGAAAATAAAAAATATATACATTTTATTTTTCATTTTTTTTTATTAAAAAAAAAAGGGGGGGGGGGGGGTTGCCATCTGGGGACCTCTGGGCCTGTTAATAAAAATAAAAAGAGGGTTGCCATCCGGGCCCCTTACAGGTGTCCTGCCTGTACCCCCCTGATGGCGGCCCTGTGTGTGTGTGTGTGTATATATATATATACTTACAGCCGCCAACTTGTCAAAGCGGGCGAACAGCTCATTGAGGGTCATGACCAGTTCCTGGGCCGTGCACTGCGACGCCAAACTCGTAAATCCTTCGATGTCCGCAAAGAGGATACTGCAAGAAGAGGAACGTGAAGGAGGGTTATACAGGGTGAATATTCCTGGGCACTCGGCCCCCCAAATACCAACACACAGGGTACCGGGTCACGCTTGTTGGGTTATGCCGGTCGGTAGTCAGGGGAACGCGGCGCACACCAGCATGGCCCAGCAGGCTGACCACAGGGGCCACTTCATGGCCCTTCATAGGTGAGATCTCCCACAGACAAACATTGCCGAAAAATTCCTCCATCCATTCTTTATTCCGACTGATGTGTTATATCTGTGCCACAAATACAGAAAATACATGTTGATCCTGCCAGAAATCATGAGAGCCGCTCATTGACTGCCCTACGTTATCATTGTTCCCAGACTGACTCCTATACACTGCCCCAAGACTTACTGACTCCTATACACTGCCCCAAGACTTACTGACTCCTATACACTGCCCCAAGACTTACTGACTCCTATACACTGCCCCAAGACTTACTGACTCCTATACACTGCCCCAAGACTTACTGACTCCTATACACTGCCCCAAGACTTACTGACTCCTAAACACTGCCCCAAGACTTACTGACTCCTATACACTGCCCCAAGACTTACTGACTCCTATACACTGCCCCAAGACTTACTGACTCCTATACACTGCCCCAAGACTTACTGACTCCTATACACTGCCCCAAGACTTACTGACTCCTATACACTGCCCTACTGACTTACTGACTCCTATACACTGCCCCAAGACTTACTGACTCCTAAACACTGCCCCAAGACTTACTGACTCCTATACACTGCCCCAAGACTTACTGACTCCTATACACTGCCCTACTGACTTACTGACTCCTATACACTGCCCCAAGACTTACTGACTCCTATACACTGCCCCAAGACTTACTGACTCCTATACACTGCCCCAAGACTTACTGACTCCTATACACTGCCCCAAGACTTACTGACTCCTATACACTGCCCCAAGACTTACTGACTCCTATACACTGCCCTACTGACTTACTGACTCCTATACACTGCCCCAAGACTTACTGACTCCTATACACTGCCCTACTGACTTACTGACTCCTATACACTGCCCCAAGACTTACTGACTCCTATACACTGCCCCAAGACTTACTGACTCCTATACACTACCCCAAGACTTACTGACTCCTATACACTGCCCTACCGACTTACTGACTCCTATACACTTACTGACTGAGGGAGAATGTTCTTTGCCCTCCTTAGTAAAGGGCAGATTACAGACACTCCCATCATTCGGACAATTTCCCATCCTGTTGGAGTCCCCCCCCCCATAAGCAGCCTGGTTATACTTCCTCTCCGTTAGTAAAATCATTTTTTTTCCTCAGTTTAGGCCGATACGTATTCTTCTACATATTAAAAAAAAAAATCGCAATAAGCGTTTATTGATTGGTTTGCGCAAAATGTATAGCATCTACGAAATCTAGGACAGTTCTTTGGAATTTGTATTTACATATTTTTTTTACTAGTAACACTGGCGATCATCGATTTTTACCATGACTGCGACATTGCGGCGGACACATCGCACACTTTTTGACGCCATTTTGGGACCATTCACATTTATACGGCGATCAGTGCTATACAAATGCCCCGATTACTGTGTAAATGGCACTGGCAGTAAAGGAGTTAACCACTAGGGGGCGGGGAAGTGGTTAAGTGTGTCCTTGGGGGGGAGTGATTCTAACTGTAGGGGGGGAGGAGCTACCAGTGACAAGTCACTATTCACTTTTCCGGATGACAGGGAACAGGCGATCAGTGTCCTGTCACTAGGAAGAACAGGGAGGTGTTGTGTTTACACCGACATCTCCCCGTTCTTCGGCTCTGTGACCCGTGGACATCGAGTCCGCAGGTCCGGCGGGGACTGTCGCCAAGGCCGATCCGCCCTATAGGCTCACCAAATTACTAGAGGCCCCGCCTGGTGAGAAGCAATTTTCGGCCCCTCACCCCGCTTCTCAACTCGCTGGCTGCATGGGAGAAGAGGTAAGAAGTCAGCACCCCACTTCTCACTTTAATGTAAGATGTCATTTCCGACAGCAGAACACCCCCTCCCCCCGCTTCTCCACTTTAATGTGACCTGTCATTTTGCTAAGGGCCCCAGGGAGGTCAGGATCGGCGCTGACTGTCGCAGGGTGGCGCGCAACCACATGGCGGCAAATTTAAAGGGGACGTACCTGTACGCCCGTTTGCCTGCCCGTGCCATTCTGGCGGCGTATATGTGTGTGCGCCGGTCGTTAAGTGGTTAAGGGAAGCAAACATGTGCCTGAGGAGGAAACCGATCCAGTGCAGGTCAGAGGTCACACCGGTGGAGCCATTGGGGGAGGGGGAGGGGGGGGGGTGGAAAATACATGCAGCCGTACAATGAGGGTGAAGTGCATGGAGCATTTCCATAGACGTGCAGATTGATTATCGCAGAACAAACAGCGTGCGTCCGGCGCGCTCCATACAGAGGGGCCCCCGGGTGACGCCGCTCATAGAGACGTTACAGAGAAACCTGGAATGTCCCCGGAGATAAGAAGAGGATTGTCACTAATGGCCGCCATCGTTATGTGACATTTCATGGGAACCCGGAGCCGGCGGCGCGGCGCAATAACGCCGGAACGTCCCTCCTGGAAATTCTCCCAAGAACTGAGCAACCAATGAGATGATATACAGTAAAACCTTGGTTTGAGAGCATTTTGCAAGACAAGCGATCTCTTGATATAAGAGCAGCGTCACAACTGAGAAGAGAGGCGCCTCTAAGTGTAGCAGTATGGTTACATGTAATGAAGGGACAACATTTAGCAACTTATTGCTACCCTTAGAGGAGGAGCCTCTCTTCTCTTTTGTACCCTGTAAAAAAAATGCTTTGATATACAAGTGCTTTGGATTAAAAGCATGTTTCTGGAACAAATTCTACTCGCAAACCAACTCCCACTGACACCAATGATGGGACACTATTCCTCCCACTGACACCAATGATGGGACACTATTCCTCCCACTGACACCAATGATGGGACACTATTCCTCCCACTGACACCAATGATGAGACACTATTCCTTCCATTGATACCAATGATGAGACACTATTCCTCCCACTGACACCAATGATGGGACACTATTCATTCCACTGACACCAATGATGGGACACTATTCCCCCCACTGACACCAATGATGAGACACTTTTCCCCCCACTGACACCAATGATGAGACACTATTCCTCCCACTGACACCAATGATGGGACACCATTTCTCCCACTGACACCAATGATGGGACACTATTCTTCCCAGTGACACCAATGATGGGACATTATTCCTCCCACTGATACCAATGATGGGACATTATTCCTCCCACTGACACCAATGATGGGACACTATTCCTCCCACTGACACCAAAGATGGGACACTATTCCCCCCACTGACACCAAAGATGGGACACTATCCCTCCCACTGACACCAATGATGGGACACTATTCCTCCCACTGACACCAATGATGGGACACTATTCCTCCCACTGACACCAATGATGGGACACTATTCCTCCCACTGACACCAATGATGGGACACTATTCCCCCCACTGACACCAATGATGGGACACTATCACTCCCACTGATACCAATGATGGGACACCGCATAGATGCAGTACGGTGAGTGAGCCTTGTCACCTCAGGACAGGAAGAATGAAAACGAATGCGGCCAGCACATGTAAGGAAGATAATCTGCATCGTAGGACATTTCTATTCTTGGGTTCCGATGCGCTTTAAGTTTTGCGTTTTTTTCCGAAGTCCCGCGGTCGGGAAGAGGCGGTCAATGAGCGACAATATCAGCGGCGTGCGGAGCCGGGACAGAACTGGGGCGATGTGGATAATAAGCCGCCCCCGGAGGGGGGGAGGGGGAGGAGGGGCTCCAGTTTCCGCTTAGGTAAGCACAAGTCCCGCGCACAGGAGCGAGGACAATGCTGACCTCACATTGTTACGCTCGGCGCCCCGCACAGCGACTCATCGGAACTGACACTTCCGCGCTCACAGCGCCCTCTCATGCCAAGTCCTTTTGCACATTCAGGATTTTCGCCCCACAAGTGGCTGTCGCTGTGAATATCCATCGCAGAACCGGGAGACGCTTCAATCTGGGGAATCGCTGGAAATTCTGCGACCGACCGCATGGGGGGGGGGGGGGGGGTCACCACCGCCGATCCCGCACAAGAATCCCTTCCAGGCTGAGCCGAGGGGCCACTGAACTCCATTGCCGGGAGGACCATTGTCATTATATCCTGCGTGGGACAGGAAGTGAGCAAAATCTCCCCAATGGGGCCACAGACAAAATCTCCTCCCATTGGGGTCACAGACAAAATCTTCCCAATGGGGTCACAGACAAAATCTCCCCCAATGGGGTCACAGACAAAATCTGCCCTATGGGGTCACAGACAAAATCTGCCCTATGGGGTCACAGACAAAATCTCCCCCAAATGGGGTCACAGACAAAATCTCCCCCCCAATGGGGTCACAGACAAAATCTCCCCCCAATGGATTCACAGACAAAATCTCCCCTATGGGAGTCACAGACCAAATCTCCCCCCATTGGGGTCACAGATTAAATCTCCCCAATGGGGTCACAGGCAAAATCTCCCCCCAATGGGGTCACAGACCAAATCTCCCCCCATTGGGGTCACAGACCAAATCTCCCCCCATTGGGTTCACAGACAAGATCTCCCCTATGGGGTCACAGACCAAATCTCCCCCCATTGGGTTCACAGACAAACTCTCCCCCCAATGGGGTCACAGACCAAATCTCCCCCCATTGGGGTCACAGATTAAATCTCCCCAATGGGGTCACAGACAAAATCTCCCCCCAATGTGGTCACATACAAAATCTCCCCCCCATTGGGGTCACAGACAAAATCTCCCCTATGGGGTCACAGGCAAAATCTCCCCCCAATGGGGTCACAGACCAAATCTCCCCCCCATTGGGGTCACAGACCAAATCTTCCCAATGGGTTAACAGACAAAATCTCCCCCGATTGGGGTCACAGACAAAATCTCCCCCCCTCTGGGGTCACAGTGTGCAGTGAAATCAGCGGAAGCCATTTGAGTCCAGCAAAGGAGCCGGTACACTTGTGTGAGACTGAAGGGGAGGAGCTGGTACACCTGAGCAAGACTGAAGGGGAGGAGCCGGCATGCCTATGTGAGACTGAAGGGGAGGAGCCGGCACACCTGTGTGAGACTGAAGGGGAGGAGCGGGTACACCTGTGTGAGACTGAAGGGGAGGAGCCGGTACACCTATGTGAGACTGAAGGGGAGGAGCTGGTACACCTGTGTGAGACTGAAGGGGAGGAGCCGGTACACCTGTGTGAGACTGAAGGGGAGGAGCCGGCATGCCTGTGTGAGACTGAAGGGGAGGAGCTTGTACACCTGTGTGACACTGAAGGGGAGGAGCTGGTACACCTGTGTGAGACTGAAGAGGAGGAGCCGGTACACCTGTGTGAGACTGAAGGGGAGGAGCCAGTACACCTGTGTGAGACTGAAGGGGAGGAGCCGGTACACCTGTGTGAGACTGAAGGGGAGGAGCCGGTACACCTGTGTGAGACTGAAGGGGAGGAGCCGGTACACCTGTGTGAGACTGAAGGGGAGGAGCCAGCATGCCTGTGTGAGACTGAAGGGGAGGAGCTTGTACACCTGTGTGAGACTGAAGGGGAGGAGCTGGTACACCTGTGTGAGACTGAAGAGGAGGAGCCGGCATGCCTGTGTGAGACTGAAGGGGAGGAGCTTGTACACCTGTGTGAGACTGAAGGGGAGGAGCCGGTACACCTGTGTGAGACTAAAGGGGAGGAGCCGGTACACCTGTGTGAGACAGCTGAAGGGGAGGAGCCGGTACACCTGTGTGAGACTTAAGGGGAGGAGCCAGTACACCTGTGTGAGACAGCTGAAGGGGAGGAGCCAGTACACCTGTGTGAGACTGAAGGGGAGGAGCCGGTACACCTGTTTGAGACTGAAGAGGAGGAGCCGGTACACATGTGTGAGACTAAAGGGGAGGAGCCGGTACACCTGTGTGAGACTGAAGGGGAGGAGCTGGTACACCTGTGTGAGATGAAAGGGGAGGAGCCGGTACACCTGTGTGAGATTGAAGGGGAGGAGCCGGTACACCTGTGTGAGACTGAAGGGGAGGAGCTTGTACACCTGTGTGAGACTGAAGGGGAGGAGCTGGTACACCTGTGTGAGACTGAAGGGGAGGAGCCGGCATGCCTATGTGAGACTGAAGAGGAGGAGCTGGTACACCTGTGTGAGACAGCTGAAGGGGAGGAGCCGGTACACCTGTGTGAGACTTAAGGGGAGGAGCCGGTACACCTGTGTGAGACTGAAGGAGAGGAGCCGGTACACCTGCGTGAGACTGAAGGGGAGGAGACGGTACAACCGTGTAAGACTGAAGGGGAGGAGCCGGGACACCTGTATGAGCCTGAAGGGGAGGAGCTGGTACACCTGTGTGAGACTGAAGGGGAGGAGCCGGTACACCTGTGTGAGACTGAAGGGGAGGAGCCGGTACACCTGTGTGAGACTGAAGGGGAGGAGCTGGTACACCTGTGTCAGACTGAAAGGAAGGAGCTGGTACACCTGTGTGAGACTGAAGGGGAGGAGCCGGTACAACTGTGTGAGACTGAAGGGGAGGAGCTGGTACACCTGTGTGAGACTGAAGGGGAGGAGCCGGTACACCTGTGTGAGCCTGAAGGGGAGGAGCCGGTACACCTGTGTGAGACTAAAGGGGAGGAGCCAGTACACCTGTGTGAGACAGCTGAAGGGGATGAGCCGGTACACCTGTGTGAGACTTAAGGGGAGGAGCCAGTACACCTGTGTGAGACTGAAGGGGAGGAGCCAGTACACCTGTGTGAGACTGAAGGGGAGGAGCCGGTACACCTGTGTGAGCCTGAAGGGGAGGAGCTGGTACACCTGTGTGAGCCTGAAGGGGAGGAGTTGGTACACCTGTGTGAGACTGAAGGGGAGGAGCTAGTACACCTGTGTGAGACTGAAGGGGAGGAGCCGGTACACCTGTGTGAGACTGAAGGGGAGGAGCCGGTACACCTGTGTGAGACTGAAGGGGAGGAGCCGGTACACCTGTGTGAGACTGAAGGGGAGGAGCCAGTACACCTGTGTGAGACTGAAGGGGAGGAGCCGGTACACCTGTGTGAGCCTGAAGGGGAGGAGCTGGTACACCTGTGTGAGCCTGAAGGGGAGGAGTTGGTACACCTGTGTGAGACTGAAGGGGAGGAGCTAGTACACCTGTGTGAGACTGAAGGGGAGGAGCCGGTACACCTGTGTGAGACTGAAGGGGAGGAGCCGGTACACCTGTGTGAGACTGAAGGGGAGGAGCCGGTACACCTGTGTGAGACTGAAGGGGAGGAGCCGGTACACCTGTGTGAGACTGAAGGGGAGGAGTTGGTACACCTGTGTGAGACAGGGGGGCGGAGTTACAGGTAAATCCTCATTAATAAACGATGAGAAGTGCAGAAAGGGGGAATTTTCTGGTCCGGTAGAGAAGTGCTGAAATCAGATCTCAGGACAGAACCTGGAAGGCAGAGGCTTTGCCCCTGGGGGGGGGGCAGAGATTTATGCAATAATCCTCTCACAGCTAATTAATGGTGGACTGGGACCCATCAGCTGAGCAGCGGGCGGCTCCCCGCGGGGCGCTCCTCTCTGCTGCGGAAATTAGCGGAGCGCTGACACTGCGGATATGACAGCGAGGGGGGGGGGGGGGGGCAAAGAGACAATTAACAAGAAAACTGCTGGCTTGTCCCTCCAGAGACCCTCATCACCCCCGGGGGGGTAAACACGCCACACGCCGCTCCTTATTACTTCTATTATGTGCTCTTCATATAATAAACCTTCTCTGGTGATCGAGAGTCTGCAAGGGAAAAAGTATGTGACCCCCCTCCCAGTATGGAGTTCAGGGGTCCCCAGTGCCCCATATACAATGTATCAGTGCCCCCCCCATATGTGATCATTCCATATACAATGTATCAGTGCCCCCCCCCCCCATATGTGATCATTCCATATACAATGTATCAGTGCCCCCCCCCCATATGTGATCATTCCATATACAATGTATCAGTGCCCCCCCCCCATATGTGATCATTCCATATACAATGTATCAGTGCCCCCCCCCCATATGTGATCATTACATATACAATGTATCAGTGCCCCCCCATATGTGATCATTCCATATACAATGTATCAGTGCCCCCCCCATATGTGATCATTCCATATACAATGTATTAGTGCCCCCCCCCCATATGTGATCATTCCATATACAATGTATCAGTGCCCCCCCCCCATATGTGATCATTCCATATACAATGTATCAGTGCCCCCCCCATATGTGATCATTCCATATACAATGTATCAGTGCCCCCCCCCATATGTGATCATTCCATATACAATGTATCAGTGCCCCCCCCATATGTGATCATTCCATATACAATGTATCAGTGCCCCCCCCCATATGTGATCATTCCATATACAATGTATCAGTGCCCCCTCATATGTGATCATTCCATATACAATGTATCAGTGCCCCCCCCATATGTGATCATTCCATATACAATGTATCAGTGCCCCCCCCCATATGTGATCATTCCATATACAATGTATCAGTGCCCCCCCCCATATGTGATCATTCCATATACAATGTATCAGTGCCCCCCCCCATATGTGATCATTCCATATACAATGTATCAGTGCCCCCCCCCATATGTGATCATTCCATATACAATGTATCAGTGCCCCCCCCCATATGTGATCATTCCATATACAATGTATCAGTGCCCCCCCCCATATGTGATCATTCCATATACAATGTATCAGTGCCCCCCCCCATATGTGATCATTCCATATACAATGTATCAGTGCCCCTTATAAATTGTACAATCTAAATAGGAGACCCCGGGGGGGGGGGGGGTCACATGTAAAAATTAAGCGGCGCGTCTCCATGGAAACTAAGAGCCACAAAGCGTCTTCTTCATCTATCTTTATTAAATGAGCGCCGGCGTCCGCAGGAGACAAACGCGCCGCCATCTCAGCTCTCATCTCTATAGAAGGCGGTTCGGGGGGGGGGGGGGGACAATGGGGGAGAATTTCCAATCTGAATTGCGACTTCTTTGTGCTCTTTGACAATGAGGAGGATGTCACGCCGCCATCTTATACCGCGTCACATGATTGGACCATCATATACATACAGAGACCCATGAGGTGGGAGGGGCAGAGACACAAACTACTGCAGGAAATCTCCCCATTGTGGGAGGGGCCGAGACACAAACTACTGCATGAAATCTCCCCATTGTGGGAGGGGCAGAGACACAAACTACTGCAGGAAATCTCACCATTGTGGGAGGGGCAGAGACACAAACTACTGCAGGAAATCTCCCCATTGTGGGAGGGGCAGAGACACAAACTACTGCAGGAAATCTCCTCATTGTGGGAGGGACAGAGACACAAACTACTGCAGGAAATCTCCCCATTGTGGGAGGGGCAGAGACACAAACTACTGCAGGAAATCTCACCATTGTGGGAGGGGCAGAGACACAAACTACTGCAGGAAATCTCACCATTGTGGGAGGGGCAGAGACACAAACTACTGCAGGAAATCTCACCATTGTGGGAGGGGCAGAGACACAAACTACTGCAGGAAATCTCCCCATTGTGGGAGGGGCAGAGACACAAACTACTGCAGGAAATCTCCTCATTGTGGGAGGGACAGAGACACAAACTACTGCAGGAAATCTCCCCATTGTGGGAGGGGCAGAGACACAAACTACTGCAGGAAATCTCCTCATTGTGGGAGGGACAGAGACACAAACTACTGCAGGGAAATCTCATCATTGTGGGAGGGGCAGAGACACAAACTACTGCAGGAAATCTCCCCATTGTGGGAGGGGCAGAGACACAAACTACTGCAGGAAATCTCCCCATTGTGGGAGGGGCAGAGACACAAACTACTGCAGGAAATCTCCCCATTGTGGGAGGGGCAGAGACACAAACTACTGCAGGAAATCTCCTCATTGTGGGAGGGGCAGAGACACAAACTACTGCAGGAAATCTCCCCATTGTGGGAGGGGGCAGAGACACAAACTACTGCAGGAAATCTCCCCATTGTGGGAGGGGCAGAGACACAAACTGCTGCAGGGAAATCTCCCCATTGTGGGAGGGGCAGAGACACAAACTGCTGCAGGGAAATCTCCCCAATGTGGGAGGGGCAGAGACACAAACTACTGCAGGGAAATCTCCCCATTGTGGGAGGGGCAGAGACACAAACTACTGCATGAAATCTCCCCATTGTGGGAGGGGCAGAGACACAAACTACTGCATGAAATCTCCCCATTGTGGGAGGGGCAGAGACACAAACTACTGCAGGAAATCTCACCATTGTGGGAG
The DNA here is from genome assembly GCA_029574335.1 of Rana kukunoris. Lineage (NCBI taxonomy): Eukaryota > Metazoa > Chordata > Amphibia > Anura > Ranidae > Rana > Rana kukunoris. The sequence continues at coordinate 148,320 of JAJQKJ010001778.1, forward strand.
GGGCAGAGACACAAACTACTGCAGGAAATCTCACCATTGTGGGAGGGGCAGAGACACAAACTACTGCAGGAAATCTCCCCATTGTGGGAGGGGCAGAGACACAAACTACTGCAGGAAATCTCATCATTGTGGGAGGGGCAGAGACACAAACTACTGCAGGAAATCTCCTCATTGTGGGAGGGGCAGAGACACAAACTACTGCAGGAAATCTCCCCATTGTGGGAAGGGCAGAGACACAAACTACTGCAGGAAATCTCCTCATTGTGGGAGGGGCAGAGACACAAACTGCTGCAGGAAATCTCCCCATTGTGGGAGGGGCAGAGACACAAACTACTGCAGGAAATCTCCCCATTGTGGGAGGGGCAGAGACAAACTACTGCAGGAAATCTCCCCATTGTGGGAGGGGCAGAGACACAAACTACTGCAGGAAATCTCCATATTGTGGGTGGGGCAGAAACACAAACTACTGCAGGAAATCTCCCCATTGTGGGAGGGGCAGAGACACAAACTACTGCAGGGAAATCACCCCATTGTGGGAGGGGCAGAGACACAAACTACTGCAGGAAATCTCATCATTGTGGGAGGGGCAGAGACACAAATTATCCCATCCCCCTATACATCCAGGGCAGCAGACACAGCGGTGTAAATTATAATACATCCGAGAAATATATATTTTTCTTTTCCATTTTATCATTTTTCTCCTGAAGTTTGTTTTTGCGTCTCTGTAAAGTCTGTCGCCGTTATTAATGGGCTTCCTGGCATGCGGGAAGGACGGGGTGTCAGCCGGGTGTCACAGAGAAGAATGACCTATGTACTAAAGTCACCAGAGAGAAGAGACGGCGATTTGTGCCTCTGACATGAACATTTCCAGTGACACGGACGACACGCGCGAGGACGGCAGGTCGCCAGATCAAGACGCTGCTACTCGCTCATTGCGCTAATTTAATAGTCTCATAAAAAGTCATATGAAAACACAATCTTACATGTAAAGATGATATTTAAACACCATGAAGATAAAAAATAAATAAAAATATGTTGATGTTTTTCCACAAAACTGCAGGTTAGAGGAAAAAAATAAAAATATAATAATTTTTTTGAGAAATATTTATCGAATTTTCGTATCAGAAATCAATTTCATTTTTTTTAAAAAAAATATATAAAGATGATATTCAAAATATCAAGAATATAAAAAAAACTACATTGATGTTTTTTTTCACAAAACTGCAGGTCAGAGGAAAAAATAATAATATTTTTTTTGAGAAATATTTATCTAGTATTCATATCAGAAATGAATTTCTCTTAAAAAAAAAAATGTGAAGATGATATTCAAATACCAAGAAGATAAAAAAAAAAAAAAAAACTATGTTGATGTTTTTTCCACAAAACTGCAGGTCAGAGAAAAATAAATAAATATTTCTCAAAAAAATGTGTATTATTTTTTTTCTCTGACCTGCAGTTTTGTGAAAAAAACATCAACGTAGTTTTTTTTTTTTTTTAATCTTCTTGGTATTTGAATATCATCTTCACATTTTTATTTTTTTAAGAGAAATTCATTTCTGATATGAATACTAGATAAATATTTCTCAAAAAAAATATTATTTTTTCCTCTGACCTGCAGTTTTGTGGAAAAAACATCAATGTCGTTTTTTTTATATTCTTGATATTTTGAATATCATCTTTATATATTTTTTTAAAGAGAAATTCATTTCTGATACGAATATTAGATAAATATTTCTCAAAAAAATTAGTATGATCGAATTTTCATATCAGAAATAAATAATTTTTTAAAAGAAATATAAAGTTGATATTCAAATACCAAGAAGATATAAAAAAAAACTACGTTGATATTTTTTCCACGAAACTGCAAGTCAGAGAAAAAAAAAATAATAAACATTTTTTTGAGAAATATTTTTTGAATTTTCGTATTAGAAATACATTTCTGTTTTAAAAAAACTAATGTGAAGATCATATTCAAATACCAAGAAGATAATAAAAAACTATGTTGATGTTTTTTTTTTTCCACAAAACTGCAGGTCAGAGAATTTTTTTTTTTTTTTTTTTGAATTTTTGTATCAGAAATACATTTCTGTTTTTTTTTTTAAAAAAATGTGAGGATAATATTCAAATACCAAGAAGATAAAAAAAAATTAAGTTGGTGTTTTTTCCACATAACTGCAGGTCAGAGAAAAAAGGAAAAAAAATTGGAGAAATATTTATCGAATTTTCGTATCAGAAATACATTTCTGTTTTAAAAAAAAAATGTGAAGATGATATTCAAATACCAAGAAGATAAAAAATAAATAAAAAATATGTTGATGTTTTTTCCACAAAACTCCAGTTAAAAAATATATATATATATATTTTTTTTTTTCGAGAAATATTTATTGAATTTTTGTATCAAAAATAAATCTCTGTTTTAAAAAAAAATGCTTAAAAGTCAAAAAATAAATAAAAACGTTTTACTTTGCTTTAAATAGAATGCTGAGGGGTTAGAGACGTGTCAGGTTTTTATTTCTCTCTCTGGACCCCCGTTTGGGAGGTTCATCCTCTATATTTGGTGACCATTGTCACTGAAATGGAAAGTTATGAGAAATCCCAAATTTTTCCACTGGTCACAGCAGGAAGAATCGGAGAGAATGTTCTAACGAGGACATCTGTTCCAGTGACAATTAGAGGGCATTCCTCCGCCGCCCCACCCCCGCTTTTCTTTTGTGTCTCCTAGGAAAGAAGTTTTAGCTTTAGATACTATAAATATCACAAACCAAAGGGACTGCTATGTTATTTTATTTTATTCATAAAATTCAAAGATAAATCTCATCAGTGGAAATGGTATGTCAACATTTATGTTTTTTTTTTTATTATTATTATTTTTTTTCTTGCTATTTAAATATATGATTTTTTTTGTTTGTTTGTAAATATTCTATTTAATATTATGTTATTTATTCGTTTTTCTTAATGTTATCTGGTATGTATGGTATTTATATTATGTTTTTTTTTTTTTTTTTTATAATAACCCATAGTTTGAGGCTTACAATAAAAAATCTCAAGTGGTCATTTATTTGTTTCTTTCATATTGTTACTTATTTGTTTTGGATATTTTTTATGTATTATATTTGTTAATTTATATTATGTATTTTTTTTAAATGTTATTTATGTCATTTGTTCGTTTAGATTTTATTTAATTTTTTCAATAACATAGTCTGAAACTTACGTTGAAAATCTCCTGTGGTTATCTTTTTTTTATTGTTATTTTTTTAAGTTATTTAATATATATTTTATTTATTTGTTGTTATGTATTATATTTTTAATATTTTTAATAATATCGTTAGAAACTTAGTGAAAAACATATGTTGTCATTTTTTTGCTATTGTATATTATGTTATTTGTTTTTTTATTCTGATTATATATATATATATATATATAAATATATATGTATATATATATATATATATATATATATATATATATATATATATATAGATCTATATCTATATATATATATATATATAGATATATATAAAACAGTTGTTTTATTTTTAACAACAGAGTTTGAACCCCACAGTAAAAAAAGCTCATGTGATCATTTATTTGATATTTATGCTATTTACCGCATTTGTTATTTTTTTTTATTTATGTTATATGTTATTTTTTATTATGTAATATTAAGAGCTTGATATTAATGTTATTTACACCATTTATTATTTGGTTTTTAGTTATGTGTTATTTTTATTATGCAATATTAAGTTCTTGATTACACCATTTGTTATTTAACAGCTTCATAGTAATATTATTTACAGAATTTGTTATTTTTTTTAATCTTATGTGTATTTTTTTTATCATGTAAAATTAAGAGCTTGATATTTATGTTATTTACAGATTTTTTTGTGTTTTTTTTTTATCTTGTGTGTATTTTTTTTTTATTATGTAAAATTAAGAGCTTGATATTTATGTTATTTACAGAATTTGTTACTTTTTTTTCATCTTATGTGTAATTTTTTTTCTTATGTAAAACTAGGAGCTTGATATTTATGTTTTTTGCACTTACTTTTGTGAGATACTATGTATTTGTTTTATATTATGAATTTGAATAATAAAAAAAAAAAAGTAGCAAGTGGTGAACCCCCTCCCTCCCCCCTTTGGGATTGGGACCTCGGGGTCCTGGCAGAGAATTCGGTGAACATTCTGGGATCTCCGGCTGTCAGCGGGAAGTCATTCTGACCCGTTGTCTTTTGGAGGAAGTTCTGCTGTTTGTTCAGAGCACAGGAAGCCGACATTGAATAGTCCGGGGGACTCCGGCCTGGATCTGGACCCGGCTCTGGTCTAATACAATGACTCCCCCCCCCCCCCCTGGATGTTGGAAGGGTCACATTACCCAGAAGGCCGAGCGAGGGAAACCTGCGCTGGTTATTTATAGCTTGTTGGCCCCAATAGAGGACGGGAAGCAAATAAAATAATCAACATGGAAAATAGATGAAAAGTCAAACAGCCGGAGTGCAGCTGTGCTTGTGGAGGAGGGAGCGCCGCAAGCGCCAGTCCCTGCACCGCCATGCCCCCCCGCCAGTCCCTGCACCGCCATGCCCCCCGCCAGTCCCTGCACCGCCATGCCCCCCGCCAGTCCCTGGACCGCCATGCCCCCCCGCCAGTCCCTGCACCGCTAATGCCCTCCCCCCGCCAGTCCCTGCACCGCCATGCCCTCCCCCCGCCAGTCCCTGCACCGCCAGTCCCCGCACTGCCAGTCTCCATGCCTCTAGTCCCCCGACCGCCAGTCCCCGAACCTCTATTCCCCGCACTTCCAGTCCCCCCACCATCAGTCCCCTCACTGCCAGTCCCTGCACCGCCAGTCTCCACACCTCCAGGCCCTGCACCTCCAGGCCCCGCACTGCCAGTACCCCGTCCGCCAGTCCCAGAACCTCTATTCCCCGCACCGCCAGTCCCCGAACCTCTATTCCCCGTACCACCAGTCCTCCCACCGTCAGTCCCCTCACTGCCAGTCCCTGCACCGCCAGTCCCCGAACCTCTATTCCCTGCACCCCCAGTATCCGCACCGCCATGCCCTCCCCCCGCCAGTCCCCGCACTGCCAGTCCCTGCACCGCCAGTCCCCACACCTCCAGTCCCTCCCCCCGCCAGTCCCCACACCTTTAGTCCCCGCACCGCCAGTCCCTGCACTGCCAGTCCCTGAACCTCCAGTCCCTCCCCCCGCCAGTTCCCACACCACCAGGCGCCAGTCCCTGCACTGCCAGTCCCTGCACCGCCAGTCCCCACTCCGCCAGTCCCGCACTGCCAGTCCCCGCACACCGCCAGTCCCTACAATGCCAGTCCCTGCACCACCAGTCCCCACATTGCCAGGCCCCCCACCGGCCACCGCAAGTCCCCGCACCGCCAGTCCTCCCACCGCCAATCCCCACATGTTCAGTCCCCGCACCGCCAGTCCCTGCACCGCCAATCCCTGCACCGCCAATCCCTGCACCTCCAGTCCTTGCACCACCAGTCCCCAAACCTCTATTCCCCGCACCGCCAGTCCCCACACCTCCAGTCCCTGCACCGCCAGTCCCTGCACCGCCAGTCCCCACACCGCCAGCCCCCACACCGCCAGTCCCCGCACCTCTATTCCCCGCACTGCCAGTCCCCCCACCGCCAGTCCCCACACCTCCAGTACTTGCACCGCCAGTCCCCACACCAGTCCCGCACCTCCAGTCCCCACACCTCCAGTACTTGCACCGCCAGTCCCCACAACCCCCGTTCCCCCCACACCAGTCCCGCATCTCCAGTCCCCACACCTCCAGTCCCCACATTGCCAGGCCGACCACCGCACAGAGGCAGCTCTAGGCTTTGTGAGGCCTTAGGCAAAATTTAGACATGAAGCCCCACCCACATCCCCAAAATGGGAAAAAAAATTCAAGCAAGAAAAATGGCTGCAGAGAGATGCATAAATCTAACACACAGGTGATCAGCACCCTCGTCACCCATCAGATATATGCAGCCAATATAACAACTGGGTCTCAGCAAGGTGACAGCAGGGAACAGAAAACACAGGGCAGTGCTGGAGGTGGAGGCACGCCATCCTGGTGATTAATCACAGGCAAATCAGATGACCGTGAGGCCCCTGTTAGTGCGAGGCCTTAGGTGACCGCCTAATTAAAGAGCCGCCTCTGTCCCCGTACACTGCCAGTCCCCGCAAACACCGCCAGTCCCCACATTGCCAGTCTCCACACCACCAGTCCTCCCACCGCCAGTCCTTGCACCTCCAGTCCACCCACCAGAAATAATTTTCTACATACTGTAACCAGAGTAATACAGTGTTACCATAGTAACAATGTACCACAGTGCAGGGGAGTTGATCAGGATTTTTTTATATACATACTGTATGATACCTCCCAACTGTCCCGCTATTCGAGGTAAATCCTGCGGTCCCGCGATCAGTGCTGGAGGTCCCGCGTTTCCGCCCCCCCGCGATTACCGCGATTTGTGCTAAATCCCGTGATCACCCCCTCAACAACTCCGATCCGCGGCACCCCCCCGCTAAACAACTCCGATCCGCGGCACCCCCCCTAAACAACTCCGATCCGTGGAACCCCGATCCGCGGGCGTCCCAATACTTTTGGTGATATAGTGTGTGTGTGTAAAGGCGGGCGTCCCAATACTTTTGGTAATATAATGTGTAAAGGCGGGCGTCCCAATACTTTTGGTAATACAGTGTGTGTGTAAAGGCGGGAGTCCCAATACTTTTGGTAATATAATGTATAAAGGCGGGCGTCCCAATACTTTTGGTAATAGTGTGTGTAAAGGTGGGCATCCCAATACTTTTGACATAATCGTGTCCCCTCCCCTCCTACCTGACATTGTCGTGTTTCTGGATGTAGATCTTGTGGAACATCATATCTTCCTGCTTGGCGTTGATGTCGGCCTTCATCTCCATGGCGACATGGCGGGGAAGAACGGACAGCAGCAGCCGTTCCTGGGGGGGGGGGTAAAAAAAAAACAATTGAAACACCATTAGAAACATCGCACACTGACTTTTTTATCCCGATGAATTGAATGTTACCAGACTATTTTCTATCCAGGTCGAATGTTCTTCAATAATTGCCAATCGGGACAACACCTCTTTATGGCCACTGGATGGAGCCGATGTTCATAGTAAAAAAAAAAAAATCCCCCTGTGATCATCAGCGCCATCTAGTGGTATTTTCCAGATTCAAACTTCATATGAAAGTAGAACATCCAACCTGGAGAGAAAATAGCCTGGGAACATTCAGGGGGACTCTATTAGGGGCACCTGATGTAGTGAGGATCCTCATGAGAGGGCTCACAGCGAAGGTCCTCATGGGAGGGCATGGGGAGGGGGCGAGAAGAGAATATAGTGTCTAGTGATCTACTGAAGGTCCTCATGGGAGGGCTTGGAGAAGGGGGTGGAGAGACTGCAGTGTCTAGTGATCTGTCTAGTGAGGGTCCTCATGGGAGGGCTTGGGAAAGGGGGGTGGAGAGACTGCAGTGTCTAGTGATCTGTCTAGTGATCTAGTGAGGGTCCTCATGGGAGGGCTTGGGGGGGGGTGAGAAGAGACTATAGTGATCTTTGTGTGGGTCCTCATGGGAGAGCTCACAGTGAGGGTCCTCGTGGGAGGGCTTGGGGAAGGGGAGGGGTGAGAAGAGACTATAGTGTCTAGTGATAATAGTGAGGGTCCTTGTGGGAGGGTTTACAGTGAAGGTCCTCATGGGAGGGCTTGGAGAGGGGGTGAGAAGAGACTGCAGTGTCTAGTGATCTGTCTAGTGATCTAGTGAGGGTCCTCATGGGAGGGCTTGGGGAAGGGGGGTGAAGAGACTGCAGTGTCTAGGGATCTGTCTAGTGATCTAGTGAGGGTCCTCATGGTAGGGCTTGGGGGGAGGGTGAGAAGAGACTATAGTGATCTTAGTGTGGGTCCTCATGGCAGAGCTCACAGTGAGGGTCCTCGTGGGAGGGCTTGGGGAAGGGGAGGGGTGAGAAGAAACTATAGTGTCTAGTGATAATAGTGAGGGTCCTCGTGGGAGGGTTTACAGTGAAGGTCCTCATGGGAGGGCTTGGGGAGGGGGTGAGAAGAGACTGTAGTGTCTAGTAATCTACTGAGGGTCCTCATGGGAATGCTCACAGTGAGGAGGGGGAGGGGGTGGGGTGAATGCACCTAGTTTTTGATGGTTTTCCCACCTGTTGCTGGTTCTCCCTCTGGGAATGGAGTCGCGCCTGGATGCATTCCCGGGTCTCCTGGAAGGCCTGGCGCTGGGACACCTCCGCAGGATAATGGGTGCAAATCCCGACAATATTCGTACACAAGAAGATCAGGACGTTCGCCACCACCTGGAAGAAGAGCAAAGACTGTGAGACTGCGCAAAGGGGCGGGGACAAGGCTTCAGCCCCTCCTCCAAAAAAATGTCATTGGAGCGGATCAACAAAATCTGATGTGATGGAGACAGAAATGGGAGGAGAAGAAGAAAATATCCAATAAGAATGCTTTGAACCCCGGTCAGTCTGCATGGAGTTTGCATATTTTCCCTGCTCCCCCTCTCAGCAGTGCTCCAGCAATCCGGCTCTCCCTGCTCCCCCTCTCAGCAGTGACTCAGCAGCTCAGATCCCCCTGCTCCCCCTCTCAGCAGTGACTCGGCAGTCAACTGTTAAGAAATATTTGATATATAAAACTTTATGTATAACTACAAGTATGGAAATATGAAACAGCAAATGTCTAAATATTCCAGGAATGGCGGCGATGGCGTTCTCGCTGGAAGTGCGCCGCACGCAGTTTGGCTTTCCAGCCGTCAGTCAGAATTAGCGGACGAACGATTGATTGGATTACTCCGACCTGAATATTGTCGCCGCGCACGGCGCCCGCCGACCGCGCAGCTCCCAGCTGATGCTGCTGTTGCTATGGAAACCCTTTCATCCTCTCTCTCTCTCCTTTCTACGATCCGCGGCGATCTGTGAGAGACGAGACGACTTTTATTCTGCAACACGTCACCGCGGCGCGTTCTTCCTCGCCGACATCGACGTGGAGAGCGACAGACACCCCCGAGCAGAAAATAAAACGGCTTAAGCGACCGGCGCCCACGCACGGCGCACTTCACCCCCCCCCCCCCCCCCCCCCGCCGGATCCGTCTCCTGAAAATACCACCAAAGATGAGGGATCAGAGCGAGATTATCGATCGGCGCTCTCTGGGGAACGGCGTGACATTATGCGCACAGCGAGCGACTTTAAAGGCTGTGATTATGAAAAGAGAACGAAACGCGTAAATTCCTCACTTTCTGAGAAGAGGGGGGGGGGGCGTCTCCGCAGCGGGAGATCTCAGGACGCGGCTCGTCAGATCTCCGCCGCCGTCACATCTCCGCCACCGTCACATCTCCGCCGCCGTCACATCTCCGCCGCCGTCCCCGCCGTCACATCTCCGCCGCCGTCACATCCCAGCCGCTGTCAGGTCTACACAGCCGTCACATCTCCGCCGGCATCAGATCTACGTCGCCGTCAGATCTACGCCGCCATCAGATTTACGCCGCCGTCAGATCTACGCCGCCGCCACATCTCCGCCGCCATCACATCTCCGCCGCCGTCACATCTCCGCCGGCATCAGATCTACGTCGCCGTCAGATTTACGCCGCCGTCAGATTTACGCCGCCGTCAGATTTACGCCGCCGTCAGATTTACGCCGCCGTCAGATCTCCGCCGCCGCCACATCTCCGCCGCCGTCAGATCTCCGCCGCCGCCACATCTCCGCCGCCGTCAGATCTCCGCCGCCGCCACATCTCCGCCTCCGTCACATCTCCGCCGGCGTCACATCTCCGCCGCCGTCACATCTCCGTCGCCGTCACATCTCCGCCGCCGTCACATCTCCGCCGCCGTCACATCTCCGCCGCCGTCACATCTCCGCCGGCGTCACATCTCCGCCGCCGTCACATCTCCGTCGCCGTCACATCTCCGCCGCCGTCACATCTCCGCCGCCGTCACATCTCCGCCACTATCAGATCCCTGCCGCCGTCAGATCTACGCCGCCTTCACCCCCCCCCCAAAAAACTTCTATAGCCCCTCCTCCACACCTAATTACCCCAAATTCTATGGTCCCTTCTTCACACTTAATCCCCCCAAATTCTATAACCCCTCCTTAAAACGTACACCCCGACTTCTATAGCCCCTCCTCCACACCTAATCACCCCAAATTCTATAGCCCCGCCTCCACACCTAATCACCCCAACTTCTATAGCCCCGCCTCCACACCTAATCACCCCAACTTCTATAGCCCCTACTCCAAACCTTATCACCCCAACTTCTATAGCCCCGCCTCCACACCTTATCACCCCAACTTCTGTAGCCCCGCCTCCACACCTTATCACCCCAACTTCTGTAGCCCCTCCTCCACACCTAATCACCCCAACTTCTATAGCCCCGCCTCCACACCTAATCACCCCAACTTCTATAGCCCCGCCTCCACACCTAATCACCCCAACTTCTATAGCCCCACCTCCACACCTAAGCACCCCAACTTCTATAGCCCCGCCTCCACACCTTATCACCCCAACTTCTATAGCCCCACCTCCACACCTTATCACCCCAACTTCTATAGCCCCGCCTCCACACCTTATCACCCCAACTTCTATAGTCCCTCCCCCACTCCTAATCACCCCAACTTCTATAGCCCCTCCTCCACATCTTAATACCCCAAATTCTACAATCTAGCTGTGCATGGCAACCAATCAGCTTCTAGCTTACATTTTCAAAACGTAAATGAAAAAGCTGAAGCTAGAAGCTGATTGGTTGCCATGCAGAGCTGCTCCAGTTTTAGTAAATCTCCCCCCATTGCGCATTTCTTTCCTTCAGATCACATATGAGAGCGGCAGACATTCCAGCAGCCTGGGCAGGGAGGGGCGCAGACTGAGAATCTTATCTCTGGAGCCAAATCTCCGTATGTGGAGCTTCTTCCCGTCTGTTTATAGAACTTCCAGAACTTTCCATAAAAATATCAACTGTCTGGGCGGCGAAAGGCGAAGGATTTACGAGCTGACCGCGCCGGGCGTGACGCCGACACCTGATTTTTCATTGACTTAAATCTACAAACTGATAAAAACGTCAATCTGTGAGTTACAAGAATAGCAATTTGTATCAACATGAGAATTTCCACTATTCATTATGGTAAAGAGAACCCGTCACTCCACACAAATGGTTAACCTGTAAGGGGGCGGGGACAAGTCACTGGTATAAGCCCCTTCCTTATGGGAATGACAGGTATATACCACCACCTTATAAAAGTGACCAGTATATACTACCGCCTTATGAAAGTGGACAGCACGTACCACTACCATATAAAATAGCCAGTATATACGACTACCTTATAAAGGTGGCCAGTATATACCACTACCCTAAAAAAAGTGGCCAGTATATACCACTACCCTATAAAAGTGGGCAGTATATACCACTACCTTATAAAGGTGGCCAGTATATACCACTACCCTAAGAAAGTGGCCAGTATAAACCACTGCCCTATAAAAGTGGCCAGTATATACCACTACCCTATAAAAGTAGCCAGTATAAACCACTACCCTATAAAAGTGGCCAGTATAAACCACTGCCCTATAAAAGTGGCCAGTATATACCACCTTCCTATAAAAGTGGCCAGTATATACCACCTTCCTATAAAAGTGGCCAGTATAAACCACTACCCTATAAAAGTGGCCAGTATAAACCACTACCCTATAAAAGTGGCCAGTATATACCACCTCCCTATAACAGTGGCCAGTATATACGACTAACACTATAAAAGTGGCCAGTATATACCACCTCCCTATAAAAGTGGCCAGTATATACCACTACCCTATAACAGTGGCCAGTATATACGACTAACACTATAAAACTGGCCAGTATATACCACTAACTTATAAAGGTGGCCAGTATATACCACCTTCCTATAAAAGTGGCCAGTATAAACCACCTCCCTATAAAAGTAGCCAGTATATACCACCTCCCTATAAAAGTGGCCAGTATAAACCACTACCCTATAAAAGTGGCCAGTATATACCACCTCCCTATAAAAGTGGCCAGTATAAACCACTACCCTATAAAAGTGGCCAGTATATACCACCTCCCTATAAAAGTGGCCAGTATAAACCACTACCCTATAAAAGTGGCCAGTATATACCACCTCCCTATAAAAGTGGCCAGTATAAACCACTACCCTATAAAAGTGGCCAGTATAAACCACTACCCTATAACAGTGGCCAGTATATACCACCTTCCTATAAAAGTGGCCAGTATATACCACCTCCCTATAAAAGTGGCCAGTATAAACCACTACCCTATAAAAGTGGCCAGTATAAACCACTACCCTATAACAGTGGCCAGTATATACCACCTTCCTATAAAAGTGGCCAGTATATACCACTACCCTATAACAGTGGCCAGTATATACGGCTAACACTATAAAACTGGCCAGTATATACCACTAACTTATAAAGGTGGCCAGTATATACCACCTTCCTATAAAAGTGGCCAGTATAAACCACCTCCCTATAAAAGTAGCCAGTATATACCACCTCCCTATAAAAGTGGCCAGTATAAACCACTACCCTATAAAAGTGGCCAGTATAAACCACTACCCTATAAAAGTGGCCAGTATATACCACCTCCCTATAACAGTGGCCAGTATATACGACTAACACTATAAAAGTGGCCAGTATATACCACCTTCCTATAAAAGTGGCCAGTATATACCACCTCCCTATAAAAGTGGCCAGTATATACCACTACCCTATAACAGTGGCCAGTATATACGACTAACACTATAAAACTGGCCAGTATATACCACTAACTTATAAAGGTGGCCAGTATATACCACCTTCCTATAAAAGTGGCCAGTATAAACCACCTCCCTATAAAAGTAGCCAGTATATACCACCTCCCTATAAAAGTGGCCAGTATAAACCACTACCCTATAAAAGTGGCCAGTATATACCACCTCCCTATAAAAGTGGCCAGTATAAACCACTACCTTATAAAAGTGGCCAGTATATACCACCTCCCTATAAAAGTGGCCAGTATAAACCACTACCCTATAAAAGTGGCCAGTATATACCACCTCCCTATAAAAGTGGCCAGTATAAACCACTACCCTATAAAAGTGGCCAGTATAAACCACTACCCTATAACAGTGGCCAGTATATACCACCTTCCTATAAAAGTGGCCAGTATATACCACCTCCCTATAAAAGTGGCCAGTATAAACCACTACCCTATAAAAGTGGCCAGTATAAACCACTACCCTATAACAGTGGCCAGTATATACCACCTTCCTATAAAAGTGGCCAGTATATACCACTACCCTATAACAGTGGCCAGTATATACGGCTAACACTATAAAACTGGCCAGTATATACCACTAACTTATAAAGGTGGCCAGTATATACCACTACCCTAAGAAAGTGGCCAGTATAAACCACTACCCTATAAAAGTGGCCAGTATAAACCACTACCCTATAAAAGTGGCCAGTATAAACCACCAGGGCTTTTTTTCTGGGGGAACTTGGGGGAACTCAGTTCCACCACCTTTGGCTCAGACCCTTTGGTGCCTGCTCACCACAATCACTTGTAAACACAGAAGTCTGGTTTCTGTGTTTACAAGTGACAGCTCTGCACTCTGTGTGTAACCCCCCTGAACTCTGCACTCTGTATGTAATGCAATCCTGGTATTTAATGCCCCTTTAAGACCCTTCTACTGTTTGTGAAATTTGAATGGGGTCGAGGTTGAGTTCCTGCACCTATTTTTTGAGAAAAAAAGCTCTGTAAACCACTACCCTATAAAAGTGGCCAGTATAAACCACTACCCTATAAAAGTGGCCAGTATAAACCACTACCCTATAAAAGTGGCCAGTATATACCACTACCCTATAAAAGTGGCCAGTATATACCACTACCCTATAAAGGTGGCCAGTATATACCACTACCCTATAAAAGTGGCCAGTATATACCACTACCCTATAACAGTGGCCAGTATATACCACTACCCTATAAAAGTGGCCAGTATAAACCACTACCCTATAAAAGTGGCCAGTATAAACCACTACCCTATAAAAGTGGCCAGTATATACCACTACCCTATAAAAGTGGCCAGTATATACCACTACCCTATAAAGGTGGCCAGTATATACCACTACCCTATAAAAGTGGCCAGTATATACCACTACCCTATAAAAGTGGCCAGTATATACCACTACCCTATAAAAGTGGCCAGTATATACCACTACCCTATAAAGGTGGCCAGTATATACCACTACCCTATAAAAGTGGCCAGTATATTCCACATCCTTATAACAGCGTCTGGTTACTGGTATATTCCCTGTCCCATAAGGGGGTGGTCACTATATACGGTATATACCACGACCCTTACAGAGTGCTCGGTATGGACCACCTTCATATAAGAGTGGCCACCAATATAGACCACTAATATCATGTCTGTTATATACAGTAACTGAAGGAAACTTCCGCTCCGGTTCCTTTCCTGAGTACAAATATACGAATATTCGGGATGATGAGATTTTTTACTTGCCATTCTAAGACCCGATTTCCAAATCTCCTCCCACATTGGAGGCGTTCCCATCACTCGGGCTTCTCACCCAATAGGAGCTCCTTCTGTGTCCGTTACATTGTTGCCATCATAGTAACATTACAGTGTGACCAAAGCAAGAAGCGGGGGAGGGGGAGGGGGGGTGTACAAACTTCCAGCACTTCTATTACTTTGTAACATTGAGATATAAAGAAAGAGATGAATCCTCCTTTTTTGTATAATAATAAATCTCAGACTCAAATCAGCGAAATACATTTCATGGAAACAAAAGATCTGCAAAGTTTTATCGTGACGGAACTCAAAGCTCGGGAGATTTTTTTTATAACCTCCCCCCTGCTTTATCCACAACTTTATCCCCGACCTGTCTGGTGTGTTCCTCGGCCTTCATGATGCTATTCCTCCCACTGACACCAATGATGGGACACTATTCCTCCCACTGACACCAATGATGGGACACTATTCCTCCCACTGACACCAATGATGGGACACTATTCCTCCCACTGACACCAATGATGGGACACTATTCCTCCCACTGACACCAATGATGGGACACTATTCCTCCCACTGACACCAATGATGGGACACTATTCCTCCCACTGACACCAATGATGGGACACTATTCCTCCCACTGACACCAATGATGGGACACTATTCCTTCCACTGACACCAATGATGGGACACTATTCCTCCCACTGACACCAATGACGGGACACTATTCCTCCCTCTGATACCAATGATGGGACACTATTCCTCCCACTGACACCAATGATGGGACACTATTCCTCCCACTGACACCAATGATGGGACACTATTCCTCCCACTGACACCAATGATGGGACACTATTCCTCCCACTGACACCAATGATGGGACACTATTCCTCCCACTGACACCAATGATGGGACACTATTCCTCCCACTGACACCAATGATGGGACACTATTCCTCCCACTGACACCAATGATGGGACACTATTCCTCCCACTGACACCAATGATGGGACACTATTCCTTCCACTGACACCAATGATGGGACACTATTCCTCCCACTGACACCAATGACGGGACACTATTCCTCCCTCTGATACCAATGATGGGACACTATTCCTCCCACTGACACCAATGATGGGACACTATTCCTCCCACTGACACCAATGATGGGACACTATTCCTCCCACTGACACCAATGATGGGACACTATTCCTCCCACTGACACCAATGATGGGGCACTATTCCTCCCACTGACACCAATGATGGGACACTATTCCTCCCACTGACACCAATGATGGGACACTATTCCTCCCACTGACACCAATGATAGGACACTATTCCTCCCACTGACACCAATGATGGGACACTATTCCTCCCACTGACACCAATGATGGGACACTATTCCTCCCACTGACACCAATGATGGGACACTATTCCTTCCACTGACACCAATGATGGGGCACTATTCCTCCCACTGACACCAATGATGGGACACTATTCCTTCCACTGACACCAATGATGGGGCACTATTCCTCCCACTGACACCAATGATGGGGCACTATTCCTCCCACTGACACCAATGATGGGACACTATTCCCCCCCACTGATACCAATGATGGGACACTATTCCTCCCACTGACACCAATGATGGGACACTATTCCTCCCACTGACACCAATGATGGGACACTATTCCCCCCACTGACACCAATGATGGGGCACTATTCCTCCCACTGACACCAATGATGGGACACTATTCCCCCCCACTGATACCAATGATGGGACACTATTCCTCCCACTGACACCAATGATGGGTCACTATTCCTCCCACTGACACCAATGATGGGATACTATTCCTCCCACTGACACCAATGATGGGGCACTATTCCTCCCACTGACACCAATGATGGGACACTATTCCTCCCACTGACACCAATGATGGGACACTATTCCTCCCACTGACACCAATAACGGGACACTATTCCTCCCACTGACACCAATGATGGGACACTATTCCTCCCACTGACACCAATAACGGGACACTATTCCCCCCACTGACACCAATGATGGGACACTATTCCTCCCACTGACACCAATGATGGGACACTATTCCTCCCACTGACACCAATGATGGGACACTACTCCTCCCACTGACACCAATGATGGGTCACTATTCCTCCCACTGACACCAATGATGGGACACTACTCCTCCCACTGACACCAATGATGGGACACTATTCCTCCCACTGACACCAATGATGGGACACTATTCCTCCCACTGACACCAATAACGGGACACTATTCCCCCCACTGACACCAATGATGGGACACTATTCCTCCCACTGACACCAATGAACGAGTGATCGTAGAAGACATTTGTAGCGACTTTATATTGTCTATTTATCAACATTTCACACAAGATTTTTGCAATAGAGAGTTAATATTCGCTATTGTCGCACTGATTCTCCTCCTGGCCAATCAGGAATCATGGTCTTGTAGTCCATAAGACCTTTCCATATACACCTGCTCGGCTATATCTCTTTATTTGTAGCGCAACCCCCCGGCCTAGTAAGTATCAGGAAATTGGCTTGATAGACGTACTGATGACTATATTACGGAAATGCTCGGCTGATCTCGGAAACCCTCGGAAAGGCTCGTAAACACCCCGGGATGGGGCATTTCTGGGTGTTTCAGAGTATTTTCCCGAGTGGTTCTGAGTATTTCCGAAAGGCTCCAAATTGTTACGAGTGTCACCAGCGCCCCCACGCACCTCTGGCCAAACGCGGTACTGCACACACCGCTTTGGCTTGAATTCTGCTTGTTCAAATATGCTGCAGAAATCTCCCTCCACCGAGTCTGACTGCGGCCATTTTAACTGTGGGCAGCTGAAGCTGCTGCCTGTTCACTTCCTGGATTTACACAGAGGCTCACCTCCAGCTCTACAGCTCTCAATGGCCCTCTTATGACTCACCCCCCTCTCTTCCTGGGAAACTCTCACGAGAGAGAGAGAGAGAGAGAGAGCTGTGCAAGATGTCATAAGCCTAGACTAATGACCAGACAGGAAACATGAAGTGGGGTGTATAAGGAAACAGGAAGTGGGCTGTATAAGGAAACAGGAAGTGGGCTGTATAAGGAAACAGGAAGTGGGCTGTATAAGGAAACAGGAAGTGGGCTGTATAAGAAAACAGGAAGTGGGCTGTATAAGGATACAGGAAGTGGGCTGTATAAGAAAACAGGAAGTGGGCTGTATAAGGATACAGGAAGTGGGCTGTATAAGGAAACAGGAAGTGGGCTGTATAAGGAAACAGGAAGTGGGCTGTATAAGGAAACATGACATGGGCTGTATAAGGAAACAGGAAGTGGGCTGTATAAGAAAACAGGAAGTGGGCTGTATAAGGATACAGGAAGTTGGCTTTATAAGGAAACAGGAAGTGGGCTGTATAAGGAAACAGGAAGTGGGCTGTATAAGAAAACAGGAAGTGGGCTGTATAAGGATACAGGAAGTGGGCTGTATAAGGAAACAGGAAGTGGGCTGTATAAGGATACAGGAAGTGGGCTGTATAAGAAAACAAGAAGTGGGCTGTATAAGGATACAGGAAGTGGGCTGTATAAGAAAACAGGAAGTGGGCTGTATAAGGAAACAGGAAGTGGGCTGTATAAGGTATTTACTGGCAGATAAAAAATATTTTACTATCCAAAGTTAAAACAAGGGCAGAAGATTTAATAGATGGAAAGATGAAAAAATGACCGAAGGTCCAATTTAACTATAAATAATGTTCAGACAGGAGGTTAAAAGATACAAAGTAACATTGTTTATAAACATTGATCAGACAGGAGAGGGAGATACAAAGTAACATTGTTCACAGGTAAGATCATTTCGCTGGGACAAAGTCATCCAGTGCCCAGGGAAAAGATGCCAAACTGCGCCCCTCCCCCCCTCCATTCATGATCTCCAAGCTTAGGAGATCCTACGCCCAATAGTCACTTGCTTGTCAAAATCACTGCCGCTACTTCTACCAGCCTTGTAACCCACATCCCTACAATAAATTATTGCACCCAGGGCAGCCGGCCCTCACGCCCACCCCTTGTCCCGGCCCTGGGAGAGATAGAGAGATACAAAGTAACATTGTTCTTTTGTATCTACTCTGTTCCGTTCATCTGCAGATCAAAGTGATGAGCTTCAATCTTCCCCCAACACATCAGAGTTCTCCCCCATCACATCAGAGCCCTCCCTTTACACCAGGGACCCCCCCATCACATCAGAGTCCCCTCCATTACATCAGAGCCCTCCGTTTACACCAGGGACCCCCCCCATCACATCAGAGTCCCACCCATCACATCAGAGCCACTCCCTTTACACCAGGGACCCCCCAATCACATCAGAGTCCTCCCTTTACACCAGGGACCCCCCCATCACATCAGAGTCTCCTCCATCACATCAGAGCCCTCCCTTTACACCAGGGACCCCCCCCCATCACATCAGAGTCCCACCCATCACATCAGAGCCACTCCCTTTACACCAGGGACCCCCCCCCATCACATCAGAGTCCTCCCTTTACACCAGGGACCCCCCCCATCACATCAGAGTCCCCTCCATCACATCAGAGTCCTCCCTTTACACCAGGGACCCCCCCCCAATCACATCAGAGTCCTCCCTTTACACCAGGGACCCCCCCCCCCATCACATCAGAGTCTCCTCCATCACATCAGAGCCCTCCCTTTACACCAGGGACCCCCCCCCCCCCCATCACATCAGAGTCCCCACCCATCACATCAGAGCCACTCCCTTTACACCAGGGACCCCCCCATCACATCAGAGTCCTCCCTTTACACCAGGGACCCCCCCATCACATCAGAGTCCCCTCCATCACATCAGAGCCCTCCGTTTACACCAGGGACCCCCCCATCACATCAGAGTCCCACCCATCACATCAGAGCCCTCCATTTACACCAGGGACCCCCCCCCCATCACATCAGAGTCCCACCCATCACATCAGAGCCACTCCCTTTACACCAGGGACCCCCCAATCACATCAGAGTCCTCCCTTTACACCAGGGACCCCCCCCCCATCACATCAGAGTCCCCTCCATCACATCAGAGCCCTCCCTTTACATTTACCAGGGACCCCCCCCCCATCACATCAGAGTCCCCTCCCCTCCATCACATCAGAGCCCTCCCTTTACACCAGGGACCCCCCATCACATCAGAGTCCCCTCCATCACATCAGAGCCCTCCCTTTACACCAGGGACCCCCCATCACATCAGAGTCCCCTCCATCACATCAGAGCCCTCCCTTTACACCAGGGACCCCCCATCACATCAGAGTCCCACCCATCACATCAGAGCCACTCCCTTTACACCAGGGACCCCCCATCACATCAGAGCCCTCCCTTTACACCAGGGACCCCCCATCACATCAGAGTCCTCCCTTTACACCAGGGACCCCCCCCCATCACATCAGAGTCCCCTCCATCACATCAGAGTCCTCCCTTTACACCAGAGCCACTCCCTTCACACCAGGAACCCCCCCCTAATCACATCAGAATCATCTTTTCACATTAAGGGTCACCCTTCACACCAGAGTCACCCCCATCCTATAGAAATAAATTGTATGGTGCAGCAGATGGGGCACTGTGCAGCCATGCTGACTCTTTATTATAAGGACTGAACAGTGCTCTCCAGCCCTTCACCCAGTGGCGGTGTGTCCATAAGGGGCGCACGGGCGCTGCTCCCTCTCTCCTGCCATCCCTCTATTACTATAGATAGATTAATGCATTGTATCTATGGTTTCCGCTGCCACCCCGTATTCAAGTGCCCAGACCCTTTTTGGGTGCCGGGAGCCTGAATTACAGCGGCGGGGTATTTTTTGGAAGCATCTGATTAGCGCCGTAGGCAAAGTAGCGGCAATTGATGGGCACACTGGTGGCAATTGATGGGCACACTAGCAGGAATTGATGGGCACACTGGCAGCAATTGATGGGCACAGTGGCAGCAATTGATGGGTACAGTAGCTGCATTTCATGGTTACAGTGGCGGCAATTGATGGCACAGTGGCTGCGTTTGATGGGCACAGTGGCTGCACTTGATGGGCACAGTGGCTGTGTTTAATGGGCACAGTTCCTGTATTTGATGGGCACAGTGGCTGTGCTTGATGGGCACAGTGGCTGCATTTGATGGCACAGTGGTGCCAATTGATGGCACAGTGGCTGTGTTTGATGGCACACTGGCAGCAATTGATGGGCACACTGGCAGCAATTGATGGGTATAGTAGCTGCATTTCATGGTTACAGTGGCGGCAATTGATGAGCACAGTGGCTGCGTTTGATGGGCAGAGTGGCTGCGCTTGATGGGCACAGTGGCTGTGTTTAATGGGCACAGTTCCTGTATTTGATGGGCACAGTGGCTGCGCTTGATGGGTACAGTGGCTGCATTTGATGGCACACTGGCAGCAATTGATGGGCACAGTGGTGGCAATTGATGGCACAGTGGCTGTGTTTGATGGCACACTGGCAGCAATTGATGGGCACAGTGGTGGCAATTGATGGGCACACTGGTAGCAGCAATTGATGGGTACAATAGCTGCGTTTGATGGCACAGTGGCTTTGTTTAATGGGCACAGTGGCTGCGCTTGATGGGCACAGTGGCTGCGCTTGATGGGCACAGTGGCTGCTCTTGATGGACACAGCGGCTGCGCTTGATGGGCACAGTGGCTGCACTTGATGGGCACAGTGGCTGCGCTTGATGGGGATCGATACCATCACAACTTCGATTACCATTTGGGTTTTATATTCGTAAAGGAAAGCTATTAATTTGCCACAACTTACGGCAAATATTTTTTCTCTTGTTTTGATCTGGAAAGGGTTAAAGTTTTGTGTCGTTTGTGTCCCCCCCCCCCCCCAGGGGCTCTGCACATTGCACTTTATAAATTATTCCCAGCTAAAAAACACCGAATCTTACTTCCAATTAACACCCAGCCTGCCACCGGCACCCGTCATGTGACACCGCCGGCGACACTGAATAATTTCCGAGGCTCATGACAGAAGATCTATACCGAGTATGCAAATGAGGCTTGTTCTCCATGTAAGGGACATTCTTCTCACTGATCACCAATGTAAGGGACATTCTTCCCACTGATCACCAATGTAAGGGACATTCTTCTCACTGATCACCAATGTAAGGGACATTCTTCTCACTGATCACCAATGTAAGGGACATTCTTCTCACTGATCACCAATGTAAGGGACATTCTTCTCACTGATCACCAATGTAAGGGACATTCTTCTCACTGATCACCAATGTAAGGGACATTCTTCTCACTGATCACCAATGTAAGGGACATTCTTCCCACTGATCACCAATGTAAGGAACATTCTTCCCACTGATCACCAATGTAAGGGACATTCTTCCCACTGATCACCAATGTAAGGGACATTCTTCTCACTGATCACCAATGTAAGGGACATTCTTCTCACTGATCACCAATGTAAGGGACATTCTTCCCACTGATCACCAATGTAAGGGACATTCTTCTCACTGATCACCAATGTAAGGGACATTCTTCTCACTGATCACCAATGTAAGGGACATTCTTCTCACTGATCACCAATGTAAGGGACATTCTTCCCACTCATCACCAATGTAAGGGACATTCTTCCCACTGATCACCAATGTAAGGGACATTCTTCTCACTGATCACCAATGTAAGGAACATTCTTCTCACTGATCACCAATGTAAGGGACATTCTTCTCACTGATCACCAATGTAAGGGACATTCTTCCCACTGATCACCAATGTAAGGGACATTCTTCTGATCACCAATGAAGGACATCTTTCCCCCACTGATCAATGTAAGGGACATTCTTCCCACACCAATGAAGGGACATCTTCTCACTGATCAATGTAAGGGACATTCTTCTCACAGATCACCAATGATTAAGGGACACCCTCCCACTGATCACCAATGTAAGGGACATTCTTCTCACTGATCACCAATGTAAGGGACATTCTTCTCACTGATCACCAATGTAAGGAACATTCTTCTCACTGACACCAATTAAGGAGCTTCCCACTGATCACCAATGTAAGGGACATTCTTCTCACTGAACATATTCACTGATCAATGTAAGGGACATTCTTCTCACTGATCACCAATGTAAGGAACTTCTCATTCACCAATTAAGGGACTCTTCTCACTGATGATCACCAATGTAAGGAACATTCTTCTCACTGCACCAATTAAGGGACTTCTCACTGATCACCAATGTAAGGAACATTCTTCTCACTGACACCAATTAAGGGACTTCTCACTGATCACCAATGTAAGGGACTTCTCATTCACCAATTAAGGGACTCTTCTCACTGATCACCAATGTAAGGGACTTCTCATTCACCAATTAAGGGACTCACTGATCACCAATGTAAGGGACATTCTTCTCACTGATCACCAATGTAAGGAACTTCTCATTCACCAATTAAGGAACTCTTCCCACTGATCACCAATGTAAGGGACATTCTTCTCACTGATCACCAATGTAAGGAACATTCTTCTCACTGAT
The DNA here is from genome assembly GCA_029574335.1 of Rana kukunoris. NCBI lineage: Eukaryota > Metazoa > Chordata > Amphibia > Anura > Ranidae > Rana > Rana kukunoris. The sequence continues at coordinate 171,427 of JAJQKJ010001778.1, forward strand.
CACCAATGTAAGGGACATTCTTCTCACTGATCACCAATGTAAGGAGCATTCTTCTCACTGATCACCAATGTAAGGGACATTCTTCTCACTGATCACCAATGTAAGGGGCATTCTTCTCACTGATCACCAATGTAAGGGACACTCTCACTGATCACCAATGTAAGGGACATTCTTCTCACTGATCACCAATGTAAGGGACATTCTTCTCACTGATCACCAATGTAAGGAACATTCTTCCCACTGATCACCAATGTAAGGGACATTCTTCTCACTGATCACCAATGTAAGGGACATTCTTCCCACTGATCACCAATGTAAGGGACATTCTTCTCACTGATCACCAATGTAAGGAACATTCTTCCCACTGACATGATACCAATGTAAGGACATTCTTCTCACTGATCACCAATGTAAGGAACATTCTTCCCACTGATCACCAATGTAAGGGACATGGGACATTCTTCACTGATCACCAATGTAAGGAACATTCTTCCCACTGATCACCAATGTAAGGGACATTCTTCTCACTGATCACCAATGTAAGGGACATTCTTCCCACTGATCACCAATGTAAGGGACATTCTTCCCACTGATCACCAATGAAGGGACATCTTCTCACTGATCAATGTAAGGAACATTCTTCCCACTGATCACCAATGTAAGGGACATTCTTCTCACTGATCACCAATGTAAGGGACATTCTTCCACTGACACCAATGAAGGGACATCTTCCCACTGATCAATGTAAGGAACATTCTTCCCACTGATCACCAATGTAAGGAACATTCTTCCCCCTGATCACCAATGTAAGGGACATTCTTCCCCCTGATCACCAATGTAAGGGACATTCTTCTCACTGATCACCAATGTAAGGGACATTCTTCCCACTGATCACCAATGTAAGGGACATTCTTCTCACTGATCACCAATGTAAGGGACATTCTTCTCACTGATCACCAATGTAAGGGACATTCTTCTCACTGATCACCAATGTAAGGGACATTCTTCCCACTGATCACCAATGTAAGGGACATTCTTCCCACTGATCACCAATGTGAGGGACATTCTTCTCACTGATCACCAATGTAAGGGACATTCTTCTCACTGATCACCAATGTAAGGGACATTCTTCCCACTGATCACCAATGTAAGGGACATTCTTCCCACTGATCACCAATGTGAGGGACATTCTTCTCACTGATCACCAATGTAAGGGACATTCTTCTCACTGATCACCAATGTAAGGGACATTCTTCCCACTGATCACCAATGTAAGGGACATTCTTCCCACTGATCACCAATGTAAGGAGCATTCTTCTCACTGATCACCAATGTAAGGGACATTCTATGGAATCTTTGTCTCCTCATATAAGGTGCTGAGTCATGAAACGCATTGGGAATATAGAAGTCATTTACACCCGTGAGCCGCGTTGGTGTCAGAGGATGGAAATAACTGACGCTTGATATTTCCTAAATGAAAACAATTTAAACAACGCCGGAGCTGATTTTTTGTATATTGCTCATTCTCTACGGCTCTCGGCGGCTCTCGGCAGGAATCAGTGCGGCTCGGTGCCCCTTCTTATGGAGATTACGCCAATCTCACTGTTGACACGACGCGTTTCACTGTATAAATAAACACCCCAGTGAGTCACAGACGGTCCCCCTCTCCGTCCTCCGGATTCTAAAATAGTTTGTTGCGGCTGGCCGCGGGCGAAGCCGGCGATCGCTGATTCTGGCCTTTTTTGGTTATCTGATGTCTTCACTGTTCAGACAATAAAATGCAAAGGAATGAAATCTGGGAGGGGGAGGGGGACGGAGGCGGGAGAGAGAAGTGTAGGCAGCCGTGTGTCTGGTTCTGGAGACTCGCACTTGACCCACTGGGCCTCAGACCCCCCCTCCCCCCCTCACTTAAACCCACCTGGAACCCATCCCCACCCCCAGCCTGACCTCACACTTCCCACCTACAACCAGCTTTACTCTGACAGACAGCGGGGCTGCAGGACGGCCCTCGCGTGTTTCTGGCGACGGGCCACCGGGAAGCTGGCAAGAGACGGCTGTGGAAACAATTGCTGCCGCGTTACAAGAAACTGTTACAGGTTGTGAGAGGCGGATTCTGATTCCTTCAAACTGCATCTGATTGGCCAGAAGCTGGTAGACTGACCCACCTTACAAGACACCGGTAGACTGATTACCAGAGACTGTTAGACTGCTTTAAACTTACAAAGGGGACCTGGGGGGGGGGGGTTCTCTTTGGGGGTGGGGGAGGTTCTCTTTTGGGGAGGGGGGACGTTGGAGCCTGGTGGGTTGTCTTGGGGGGGTCTTTTGAACATGGGGGAGGGCCTTGAAACATTCGGGGGAGTCTTTGGAGCCTGGAGAATTGTCTTTGGTGGGTCCTTGTAGCCTGGGGGGGGGGGGGGGGGGGGGGGGGGGGTTGTCTTTGGGTGGTCTTTGAGCCTGGGGAATTTTCTTCAGGGAACCTTGTAGCCTGGGGGGGGGGTATCTTTGGAGTCTGGTGGATTGTCTTTGGGAGGTCCTTGTAGCCTTGGGGGATTGTCTTTGGGGGGTCTTTGAACCTGGGTGGTTGTCTTTGGGGGGGGTCTTTGAGCCTGGGGATTTTTTTTTTCGGGGGATCCTTGTAGCCTGGGGGGGGGGGGGTATCTTTGGAGTCCAGTGGATTGTCTTTGGGAGGTGGTCCTTGTAGCCTTGGGGGGTTGTCTTTGGGGGGTCTTTGAACCTGGAGAATTGTCTTTGGTGGGTCCCTGTAGCCTGGGGGAGGTGGGGGTTGTCTTTGAGCCTGGGGGATTGTCTTTGGGAGGTCCTTGTAGCCTGGGGGGGGGGGTAGGGTTTGTCTTTGGGAGGTCTTTGAGCCTGGGAAATTTTCTTTGGGGGATCCTTGTAGTCTGCGGGGGTTATCTTTGGATCCTGGGGGATTGTATTTGAGAGGTCCTTGGAGTCTGGGAGGGGTCTTTGGAGCCTAAGAGATTGCCTTTGTTGGGTTCTTGGTAGTCCCTGTGTATAGGATAAAAGGAGGTTATCTGTGGAGCCTGGGGGGGGCCTTTTTGTATTTGGGGTTTTTTGGAGCCTTGGAGTCTTTGAAGCCTGGGGGGAGGGGGGAATCCTCTGGAGCCTGGTGGGTTGTCTTTGGGAGGGGGGCTTTGGAGCCTGGGATATTGTCTTTGGGAGTCCTTTGGAGCCTGGGGTAGTTATTTGTGGAGCCTGGGGATTGTCTTTGGGGGGTCCTTGGAGACTGTGGGGTTGGCCTTATTGTGGGGGTCTTTGGAGCCTTGAAAGCCTGGGGTACGGGGGGAATCTTTGAAGATGCCTTAGGGTTATTGTCTTTGGAGGTGGGGGGGGTGTCATGGGGGGAATCTGGAGGTGGTATATCTTTGGAGCCCTTTGGAGGGACAGTGGGTTGTCTTTGGGCCTGGGGGGAAAGCTGGGGAATCTTGTGGAGCCTGTAGGATTGTCTTTTGGATGATTTACGGGATAAAGCCGGGGGGGGTTTGACTTTGAACCTGGGGGGAATCTTTGGAGCCTGGGGGTTGTCTTTGGGGGGGGGGGGTTGGAGCCTGGAGGGTTGTCTTTGGAGCCTAGGGGGAATCTTTGGAGCCTGGAAGGTTGTCTTTGGGTGGATGGGGGGGATTTGGAGCTTGGATGAATGTCTTTGGAGCCTGGGGGGAATCTTTGGAGCCTGGAGGGTTGTCTTTGGAGCCGGGGGGGGGGGGGGGGGTGGGCGGATGGTTGTCTTTGCAGCCTGGGGGGTTGTCTTTGGTGGGGTCCTTGAAGCCTTGGGGGATTATTATTGGAGCCTTGGGGAGGGTTGTCGTTAAATAGAGTCTTTGGAGCCTGGGGCGTAGTCATTGGGGGGCCTTTGGAGCCTGGGGGCGTTGTCATTGTGGGGTCTTTGGATCCTGAGGGCGTTGTCATTGGGGGTCTTTAGATCCTGGGGGTGTTGTCATTGGGGGGTCGTTGGAGCCTGGGGGGTTGTCTTTTGGGGGGGGGTTGGAGCCTGGAAGGTTGTCTTTGGGGGTCTTTGGAGCCTGGGGGGAATCTTTGAAGCCTGGGGTGTTGTCTTTGGGGGGGGATTTGGAGCCTGGGGGGTTGTCTTTGGAGCCTAGGGGAATTCTTTGGAGCTTGGGGGTTTGTTTTTGGGGGGTGGGGTTTGGAGCTTGGAGGGTTGTCTTTGGAGCCTGGGGGAATCTTTGGAGCCTGGAGGGTTGTCTTTGGAGCCTGGGGGGAATCTTTGGAGCCTGGTGGTTTGTCTTTGGAGACTGGGGGGTTGTCTTTGGAGCCTGGGGGAATCTTTGGAGCCTGGGGGGATGTCTTTGGAGACTGGAGGGTTGTCTTTGGAGCCTGGGGGAATCTTTGGAGCCTGGGGGGTTGTATTTGGAGACTGGGGGGGTTGTCTTTGGAGCCTGGGGGGTTGTCTTTGGATCCTGGGGGGTGGTCTTTGGAGCCTGAGGGGGGGGGCGCATTGGTGTTTTTGCAGCCTGGGGGGTTGACTTTTGGGAGTCCTTAAAGCCTGGGAGGTTATTATTGGAGCCTTGGGGAGGGTTGTCTTTAGAGGGAGTCTTTGATCCTGGGGGGTGGTCTTTGGGGGTCTTTGGAGCCTGAGGGGGGGGGGCGCATTGGTGTTTTTGGGGGTTGACTTTTGGGAGTCCTTAAAGCCTTGGGAGGTTATTATTGGAGCCTTGGGGAGGGTTGTCTTTAGAGGGAGTCTTTGGATCCTGGGGGGTGGTCTTTGGGGGTCTTTGGAGCCTGAGGGGGGGGGGGGGCGCATTGGTGTTTTTGCAGCCTGTTCTCCCGGCCGGCAGTGGGATTTTCCCGCCTCTTTATTCTCGGCTCAGAGGAGTTACAGAAGGAGTGACATGGCTGCGCCCCTCAGACAGCAGAGCGAGGATTTACGAGGCGCCGGTGACGGGACTGACACACTTTCCTCGATTTTTCGAGGATTGTAATTTATGAAGTGTTGGAAATCTCCAATCTTTGTATAAAATTCCCCTCCGAAATGTAAAGTATCCAAAATCCTCCTCCCATCTCCCAGAATGTTATCATTTTAAATAGCGACTCCAAACTAAACACTGGAAATCAGTCTGTGCCGCGCTAACGCCGTCCGGGGAACGCCGAATCCGGGCTGCAGTCCTCCAGCGGAACTCCGGCACCAAATTTTATTAATAAATCCCCCCCGTTTGTACCGGCTCCTCTCCTGGACTGAAATGGCTTCCTCTGATTTCACTGGACGCTGTGAGCTTCTCACCATGTGCATTAGAAGCTGCAGCAAGTCAGATAGAGCCCCGCCCACATTTCCTGGTTGGAAGACGCCAAGCATCATCTACCACTTTCTTCCCCAGCCTGGTTGGCCCTGGCCCCGCCCCTTTCATTCCTAGGATTTCAGTTCTGGAGGCTCAGGATCATATAAGGTGGTCTTCATGCAAATGAAGCCTGGCTAGGAACTCCTCCTCTAGATTGACACTTTAATATTTGCATAACTCCTCCCACTGCTTACATCAGACATACTACAGGAGATGGTCAGAGACTGCAGACATAGTACAGGAGATGGTCAGAGACTGCAGACATGATACAGGAGATGGTCAGAGACTGCAGACATGATACAGCAGATGGTCAGAGACTGCAGACATACTACAGAAGATGGGCAGAGACTGCAGACATGATACAGGAGATGGCCAGAGACTGCAGACATAGTACAGGAGATGGTCAGAGACTGCAGACATAGTACAGGAGATGGTCAGAGACTGCAGACATGATACAGGAGATGGTCAGAGACTGCAGACATGATACAGCAGATGGTCAGAGACTGCAGACATACTACAGAAGATGGGCAGAGACTGCAGACATGATACAGGAGATGGCCAGAGACTGCAGACATAGTACAGGAGATGGTCAGAGACTGCAGACATGGTACAGGAAATGGTCAGAGACTGCAGACATGATACAAGAGATGGTCAGAGACTGCAGACATGGTACAGGAAATGGTCAGAGACTGCAGACATACTACAGGAGATGGTCAGAGACTGCAGACATGATACAGGAGATGGTCAGAGACTGCAGACATACTACAGGAGATGGTCAGAGACTGCAGACATACTACAGGAGATGGTCAGAGACTGCAGACATGATACAGGAGATGGTCAGAGACTGCAGACATAGTACAGGAGATGGTCAGAGACTGCAGACATACTACAGGAGATGGTCAGAGACTGCAAATATAATACAGGAGATGGTCATAGACTGCAGACATGATACAGGAGATGGTCAGAGACTGCAGACATGATACAGGAGATGCTCAGAGACTGCAGACATAGTAGAGGAGATGGTCAGAGACTGCAGACATGATATAGGAGATGCTCAGAGACTGCTAAATATAATACAGGAGATGGTCAGAGATTGCAAACATGATACAGGAGATGGTCAGAGACTGCAGACATACTACAGGAGATGGTCAGAGACTGCAGACATGATATAGGAGATGCTCAGAGACTGCTAAATATAATACAGGAGATGGTCAGAGATTGCAAACATGATACAGGAGATGGTCAGAGACTGCAGACATAGTACAGGAGAGGGTCAGAGACTGCAGACATAGTACAGGAGATGGCCAGAGACTGCAGACATGGTACAGGAGATGGTCAGAGACTGCAGACATACTACAGGAGATGGTCAGAGACTGTAGACATGATACAGGAGATGGTCAGAGACTGCAGACATAGTACAGGAGATGGTCAGAGACTGCAGACATAGTACAGGAGATGGTCAGAGACTGCAGACATGATATAGGAGATGCTCAGAGACTGCTAAATATAATACAGGAGATGGTCAGAGATTGCAAACATGATACAGGAGATGGTCAGAGACTGCAGACATAGTACAGGAGAGGGTCAGAGACTGCAGACATAGTACAGGAGATGGTCAGAGACTGTAGACATGATACAGGAGATGGTCAGAGACTGCAGACATAGTACAGGAGATGGTCAGAGACTGCAGACATAGTACAGGAGACGGCCAGAGACTGCAGACATAGTACAGGAGATGGTCAGAGACTGTAGACATGATACAGGAGATGGTCAGAGACTGCAGACATAGTACAGGAGATGGTCAGAGACTGAAGACATAGTACAGGAGATGGTCAGAGACTGCAGATATAGTACAGGAGATGGTCAGAGACTGCAGACATAGTACAGGAGATGGTCAGAGACTGCAGATATACTACTGGAGATGGTCAAAGACTGCAGACATAGTACAGGAAATGGTCAGAGACTGCAGACATACTACAAGGAGATGGTCAGAGACTGCAGACATGCATCAATTTTATTTATTTGTTTATTTTCTTTTCTTTTCTAAATCAATTATAAATAATAAAAATGTATATTTCTGATTTTAGATCTATCTATATTAATATCTATCTATCTATCTATCTATCTATCTATCTATCTATCTATCTATCTATCTATCTATCTATCTATCTATCTATCTATCTATCTATCTATCTATCTATCTATCTATCTATCTGTCTATATCTCTATCTATCTATCTATCTATCTATCTATCTATCTATCTATCTATCTATCTATCTATCTATCTATATATATATATATATATATATAATCTGAAAATAAATTTTGTATTATTTATAATTGATTTAAAAAAAGAAAATAAACAAATAAATATAATTGATGCATTTGATATATAGATATATTGATATAAATATAGATATAGATGTAGATATATCTATATCTAAAATGCATCAATTATATTTATTTGTTTATTTTATTTATATTTTTTAAATCAATTATAAATAATAAAAATGCTAATTTCAGACTTTAGATATATATCAAATCTGAAATAATTTTTTTTTATCATTTATAAATGATAAAATAAATAAATAAAATTGATGCATTTGATTTTCTTCCCGGGAATACTTTGTATCGAAAAACATTTCAAGTGGAAAGAAAACACCAAGCAAATTGATACAGCGCCCCTTTGTGGGCGGCGCTGAGAATTGCAGATGTCTTTCGGTGGCGCGGCGGCGCGGTACACGCGGGTATTTTTGGGGGCGCCGTGTTCTCACTGTCAGACGTTAACGATCAGGATGAATTGCTGCCATTCGTCAGATGATGAATAGCGCGGCGCAGCCACACCTGCACAATGACGTCAGTGCTCTTCACCTTGAGAATCCTCTCCGCTCGGCGCCCGGCGATGAACCTGCCAATCAGAGCGCGGCACGTTACACGCGAGTATTTTTGGGGGCGCCGTGTTCTCGCTGTCAGACGTTAACGATCAGGATGAATTGCTGCCATTCGTCAGATGATGAATAGCGTGGCGCAGCCACACCTGCACAATGACGTCAGTGCTCTTCACCTTGAGAATCCTCTCCGCTCGGCGCCCGGCGATGAACCTGCCAATCAGAGCGCGACGCGTTCCCAGAGGAAATCGCACACACAGCGTGATTATCTGCACCTGCAGGCAGCTGCCACCATAACCTAAACACAGGTGACTCCTCTGACGCGCCGTGACCTCCAACTATTCTCGGAGAACGACGCGGCCGGGGAACGTATTCTTCCATTTCTTTTTTTTTTCAAAGACGAAGAACAAGAAACCCGAATGAGATACTGCAGAAATCATTTTAATCCCCATCCCCCACTGGTGTAGCGGCTCCTCTCCTGGACTGAAACGGTTTCCTGTGATTTCACCGCACACTGTGAGCTTCTCACCATGTGTATTAAAACTCAGCCCCCCGCCTCATTTCCTGGCTGGAAGACGTCAGACATCATCTAGCACTTCCCCCCCCAACAGCCTTACTGTCCCTGGCCCCGCCCCTTTTAAAAAACAGTTCTCTAAATCACGGAGACTCAGTGCCACTTGTGGGTGTTATCTATGCAAATAAAGTCGCATTGGGAAACGCCCACTTCCCCAGACTGGCACCGCGCCCATCAAGGCATTTTTTTTATGACTGCTCCCAAGCCCATTGCACACTCAGACCCCCTTTCACACTGGAGCGGCCGGTGCGTCCGCGGTAAAGCGCCGCTCATTTTAGTGGTGCTTTACCGCTGTTTAAGCTTTTCGGATGCTAGCGGGGCGCTTTTAACCCCCAAAAAAGTGGTGAGAAAAAACCTGTGTTCCTGAATCGCCTATCAGGCACTTTGGAAGCGCTGTCTATTCACTGTGATTGGCTCCGGTGGGGCGCGAGTACCATACAGGTGCGTGATCTTGCACTACTAGGGACCCTACAGTGGGGAAGGGGGTGCAGGGAACAGAGGACCCCTTCTTGCTTGTGGACAGGGACCCCTCCTTACTTGGGGGCAGGGGCCCCATCACCCCTGGGGACAGGGACCCCTTCTCGCTTGGGGACAGGGGCCCCATCACCCCTGGGGACAGGGACCATTTCTTGCTTGGAGACAGGGACCTCTTCTCACTTGGGGACAGGGACTCAATCACCCCTAGGGACAGTGACATTTCACTGTCGTCTGTTCCCTGTTTTCAGGAACAGCGATCAGTGATGTGTCACGGCAAGCCACACCCCTTAACAGTTAGAAGCACTCCCTAGGTCACACTTAACCCCTTCAGCGCCCCTCTACAGATTAACCCCATTCACTGCCATTTTTTACAGTAATCGGTGCATTTGTATAGCACCGATCGCTGTAAAAATGACGATGGTCCCAAAAATGTGTCAAAATTGTCCAATGTGTCCGCCGTAATGTCGCAGTCATGATAAAAATTGCTGGTCGCCGCCATTACTAGTAAAAAAAAAAAATATTAATAAAAATGCAATAAAACTACCCCCTATTTTGTAAACGCTATACATTTTGCGCAAACCAATCAATAAACGCTTATTGCGATTTTTTTTTAACCAAAAATATGTAGAAGAATACGTATCGGCCTGAACTGAGGAGAATTTTTTTTATATATTTTTTTGGGGGATATTTATTATAGCAAAAAGTAAAAAATATTGTTTTTTTTTCAAAATTTTCACTCTATTTTTGCTTATAACGCAAAAAATAAAAACCGCAGAGGCGATCAAATACCACCAAAAGAAAGCTCTGTTTGTGGGGGGAAAAGGACGCCAATATTGTTAGGGAGCCACGTCAGTTAAAGCGACGCAGCGCCGAATCGCAAAAAGGGGCCCGGTCCTTTAGCTGCATAATAATGGTTCCAGGGCTGAAGTGGTTAAACTTCCCTCATTTACAGACAGAAGTTCATTTCTTTGATGTAGAAAATTGAGAACTGTCTGTGATACTTTTTTTTTTTATTTGCACTAACACACAATTTTTCAGGGCAAGCTTTCGGTGTTTTTCCCCTTCTTCAAGGTCCAAGCAGTACTGATTCACAATTTTTTTGGGCAGAATGTTAAAACAAAACAAGAAAAAAAAAAAAAAATCTCAGTGAAAGGAAGAAGAAAAAAAAAAGAAAAGAAAAAAAGAACAATTGTATGTTAGTGCAAATAAAAAAAGTGTCATACTCAATTTTCTCTGTCTCTATTGCACTAATACGGCTACAATCCCATCAAGTATTCCTTTGATGTAAAAGACAAATTGTTACAATGTTTATACTTAAAGTTCCACTGATAGAGAATGTTGTAAAACTTGTCAGACTGCCACCGGATTTTTGAGGACTGAGAGAATTCTCTGCATACAAAAGATCGGGAAATACTTTGTCAAGATCGCAACGGGGGAAAAATCGCGATAACGATTCTTGGCGATTAATCGCGCGGCTCTAATGCGCGTCAATTATATTAGGTGTTTTCCGCATGCGACCCTCTGTGTATATTTCCTGACATCCTGCCTATAGTCCCTTATAGAAGGTGCTGGCCAATCAACAGCGACCTCCCGCCGTCACGCCCGTCGCCGGTTGTCCGGTGTATATTGAGAGAAAACAATACAATATGTCGGCTGCCACTGACATGCCTGTCATCCCGATCCTCCAGCTCCACCGATCTGCTAGAATCTGGAATATGTTCCCATTCTGACTTCACTTGCCGCATGCTTGTCGGCGATGGCGGCCCCCGCATTGTTCCCTCATTACAGATTCCCTTCAATATCCTGCGGCTCGGCTCTCCGGTGGCGGTGATGTGACCCCCCCAGACCTCGGCCCTCGGGCTTATAAGAAGTAATAGGATTATTCATCTATAGATAATGAGAGTGGTGATCCGGCCTCCGTGTCTTAATGACCTCCTCGTCCCAGGAGATGGGAAGTTCTCAGTTTCCATGATAACCAGAATCCTATTAATTAGCCGGCGTGCCGGGCGACAACCGCAGACGCGGCGGGTCACACGCGGGTGATGATACTTTGGGTCCTTGTGGTGGATTATCATAGAAGGCTCTGTGGGGGATTGTAGATCGTGATAAAATGCGACACTACAACTCCCAGCATGTCCGGCCACCCTCAGGAAAACATACGTGTGTGAGGTGTGAAGGGCATGCGTTGGGGCTGATATAAGGTGTAAAGTGCATGCATTGGGGCTAAATTGAGGTTTGAACTGCATGCATAGGGGCCGGTCTGAAATCTGCCCGTCATGCATTGGGGCTGATCTGAGGTCTGTGAGATCTGATGGTCATGCATTGGGGCTGATCTGAGGTCTGCAGTGCATGCATTGGGGCTGATATAAGGTGTAAAGTGCATGCATTGGGGTAGATCTGAAGTGCATTAATTGGGACTAAATTCGAGGTTTGAACTGCATGCATAGGAGCTGATCTGAGATCTGATGTTAGGTGTGAAGTGCATGCATCAGGGTTGATCTGAGATCTGAAGTGCATGCACTGGTGTTGATCTGAGGTCTGAAGTGCATGCACTGGTGTTGATCTGAAGTGCATGCATTGGGGTTGATCTGAGGTGCATGCATTGGGGTTAAATTGAGGTTTGAACTGCATGCATAGGGGCTAGTCTGAGATCTGATGGTCATGCACTGGGGCTGATCTGGGGTCTGTGAGATCTGATGGTCATGCATTGGGGCTGATCTGAGGTCTGCAGTGCATGCTTTGGGGTTGATATAAGGTGTAATGTGCATGCATTGGGATAGATCTGAGGTGCATGAATTGGGACTAAATTTGAGGTTTGAACTGCATGCATAGGAGCTGATCTGAGATCTGATGGTCATGCATTGGAGCTGAACTGAGGTCTGTTGTTAGGTGTGAAGTGCATGCACTGGTGTTGATCTGAGATCTGAAGTGCATGCACTAGTGTTGATCTGAGGTCTGAAGTGCTTGCATTGGGGTTGATCTGAGGTCTGAAGTGCATGCATTGGGGCTGATCTGAGGTGCATGCATTGGGGTTAAATTGAGGTTTGAACTGCATGCATAGGGGCTAGTCTGAGATCTGATGGTCATGCACCGGGGCTGATCTGGGGTCTGTTAAATGCGATGTGCATGCATTGGAGCTGATCTGAGGTCGGTTAGGTGTGAAGTGCATGCAACAGGGTTGATCTGAGATCTGAAGTGCATGTACTGGGGCTTATTTAAGGTCTGAAGTGCATGCACTGGGGCTGATCTGAGCTCTGATTGTCATGCACTGGGGCTGATCTGAGGTCTGTTAGGTGTGAAGTGCATGCATTGGGGTTGATCTGAGGTGCATGCATTGGGGTTAAATTGAGGTTTCAACTGCATGCATAGGGGCTAGTCTGAGATCTGATGGTCATGCACTGGGGCTGATCTGGGGTCTGTTAAATGCGATGTGCATGCATTGGAGCTGATCTGAGGTCTGTTAGGTATGAAGTGCATGCATCAGGGTTGATCTGAGATCTGAAGTGCATGCACTGGTGTTGATCTGAGATCTGAAGTGCATGCACTGGGGCTTATTTAAGGTCTGAAGTGCATGCACTGGAGCTGATCTGAGATCTGATTGTCATGCATTGGGGCTGATCTGAGGTCTGTTAGGTGTGAAGTTCATGCATAGGGGTTGATCTGAGATCTGATGGTCATGCATTGGGGCTGATCTGAGGTCTGGAGTGCATGCATTAGGGCTAATATAAGGTGTAAAATGCATGCATTGGGGCTGATCTGAGGTGCATGCATTGGTGTTAAATTGAGGTTTGAACTGCATGCATAGGGGCTAGTCTGAGATCTGATGGTCATGTGTAGGAATTGAATAGATCTGAGGTGTGACGTGCATGCGTTGGAGCTGATCTGAGGTCTGTGAGGTGTGAAGTGCAGCTGTCACCAGCAGTGCGGAGGTTAATCGCACACACACGCATGCATGGGTGTCGCACACTTGCTGGAGGAGTTTGAGCAAACACATGAAAGTGACAACGCTGAGATAAAACGAGAGTCAAGTTTCCATGGAAACGAATTACCTGCGGCCCTCCGGCGTGCGTGAAATGCAACTTATTGCAGCACTTTGTAAGGAGGTGAAGGGAATCATGGGAAAAACTATATATACTGTGTGTGTGTGTGTGTATATATATATATACAGTACATAGAATTATATAACTGTGCGGCAGTTAAGCGCGCAGCTCTCAGCACTGTTGCGGTTGGCTCCAGCGTGCATTATTATCATAAACGCACAACACTGGTCTGTGTCCGCCCCTTTGTCTGCGTCCGCCCCTTTGTCTGTGTCCGCCCCTTTGTCTGTGTCCGCCCCTTTGTCTGTGTCCGCCCCGTTGTCTGCGTCCGCCCCGTTGTCTGCGTCCGCCCCGTTGTCTGTTTTCCGCCCCATTGTCTATGTCTGCCCGTTGTCTGTTTTCCGCCACATTGTATGTGTCCCCCCGTTGTCTGTTTTCTGCCCCGTTGTCTGTGTCCGCCCCGTTATCTGTGTCCGCCCCGTTGTCTGTTTTCCGCCCCATTGTCTGTGTCTGCCCCGTTGTCTGTTTTCCGCCACATTGTATGTGTCGCCCCGTTGTCTGCGTCCGCCCCGTTGTCTGCGTCCGCCCCGTTGTCTGCGTCCGCCCCGTTGTCTGCGTCCGCCCCGTTGTCTGCGTCCGCCCCGTTGTCTGCGTCTCCCCCGTTGTCTGCGTCTCCCCCGTTGTCTGCGTCTCCCCCGTTGTCTGCGTCCGCCCCGTTGTCTGCGTCCGCCCCGTTGTCTGCGTCCGCCCCGTTGTCTGCGTCTCCCCCGTTGTCTGCGTCTCCCCCGTTGTCTGCGTCTCCCCCGTTGTCTGCGTCTCCCCCGTTGTCTGCGTCCGCCCCGTTGTCTGCGTCCGCCCCGTTGTCTGCGTCCGCCCCGTTGTCTGCGTCCGCCCCGTTGTCTGCGTCTGCCCCGTTGTCTGCGTCTGCCCCGTTGTCTGCGTCTGCCCCGTTGTCTGCGTCTGCCCCGTTGTCTGCGTCTGCCCCGTTGTCTGCGTCTGCCCCGTTGTCTGTGTCTGCCCCGTTGTCTGTGTCTGCCCCGTTGTCTGTGTCTGCCCCGTTGTCTGTGTCTGCCCCGTTGTCTGTGTCTGCCCCGTTGTCTGTGTCTGCCCCGTTGTCTGTGTCTGCCCCGTTGTCTGTGTCCGCCCCGTTGTCTGTGTCTCCTCCGTTGTCTGTGTCCGCCCCGTTGTCTGTGTCTCCTCCGTTGTCTGTGTCCGCCCCGTTGTCTGTGTCTCGCCCGTTGTCTGTTTCCCCCCTATTGTGTTGCATTTTCTTTTCGTTGAACCACTTGACCTCTTTTGAATATTTTTTCTGACGTTTCTCTTCTCTCTCGCACTCGGATGTTATGATACAGAAGCCAGATAAAACAAAAGCGGTGCCTGTCTTCATTTCAGGCCCGAACCGCGCTGAAGATCAGAAAGTCGGCACGACCTAGAAACTTTAAACAACGTACCGCCTTTTAAAGTTTATGGAGATCGTTACGCCGCCGCCGTTGCGCCGAGTGATATATATACACGGGAGCGGCGCAACACAGAGACCGCCGACCTGTGGCGACTCAGAAAAGAACCATAAAAACTTGGGAGCCGAGATCTGCGCGGGAACTGAAGCGACTCCGGTAAGCGGCTGACGAGACGCAGAACCTGACGATCAGCAGACGCGATCGCTCCGTGTTCAGGGTTGGGGACGCTCGCAGGGAGGCGGCGAAGTCGTAACTCAAATGTCCCCTCCCCCCCCCCCCTCCTCCCCCGCCGATCAGGCGCTCGCTTTACTTTTTATAGTTCAAAACGTTTATCGATGTCGGCGTTGCCCAGAGACAGATTCAAACATTTCTCGCTAACCGCAAGTGACGCGCTTGGACCGCGGCGCTGGAAGAGGAGGCCGTTACATCGCCGATGGGGGGGGGGGGAGAGGGGGTGGTGATGGATTCTCGTGTGCAAAATGTTTATTGAAATGAGAACGTTTTGGAAATTCTCCCGGAGGGGTGGGTGGGGGGGGGGAGGGGATCAATTATTGCAGTGGATGTGTCTATATACAGTGTCCCGCAAAAAAGTGAGTACACCCCTCACTACTTTACATTGATACAAAGTGTCATTTCTTCAGTGTTGTCACATGAAAAGATACAAGAAAGGGGTGTACTTACTTACTAGTGGAGCACAAATCTGCATGCTTTCCCTCTAGATCCCCCCCCCCCCAGTACAAATCCACTTGTCCACTTCCCATGCTGAAACCCCCAAAGCACAAATGCCCCCCCCCCTCCAAATAATCTAACTTTCAAATCCCACAAATTTCCTATTTCCTCTCAAAGTAACACATCCCCCCCACACTCCGAATATACCCCCTCAGCACAAATCCCCCCCTCCCCCTAATTTATCCTGGTAGCACAACCCCACCCCCCCCCCCCCCCCCAACTCAAATAAAGTCTACTTCTAGCACAATTCCCCTCCCCCTCTACTATATCACCTCTTCAGTTCTAACGTAAATGTCCCCCCCCCCTCAAAAAAAAAACACCACTCTTAGCAAAAATACCCCCTCTCAGCACAACCCCAGCCACCCACACACTTCAAATACCCCCTCTCAGCACAAATCCCCCCCCTCAGCACACAAATCCCCCTCCCCCTAATTTCTCCTGGTAGCACAACCCCCCCCCCCCCCCCCCCCAACTCAAATAAAGTCTACTTCTAGCACAATTCCCCTCCCCTCTACTATATCACCTCTTCAGTTCTAACGTAAATGTCCTCCCCCCCCTCAAAAAAAACACCACTCTTAGCAAAAATATCCCCTCTCAGCACAACCCTAGCCCCCACACACACTTCAAATACCCCCTCTCAGCACACAAATCCCCCCTCTCAGCACAAATCCCCCTCCCCCACTCAAAAAAAAAAAGTCTCCTTCTAGCACAATTTCCCTCCTCCTCTACTATATCACCTCCTCTAACATAAATCCCCCCCCCAAAAAAACACCCCTCTTAGCACAAATCCTCTATCTTTCAAGTCCCACAAACTTTCTCTTCATGTACACATCTGCCCCCGAGCCCTCTCCTTCTAGCACAATTCCCCTCCCCCTCTTCTATATGACCTTTTCTAACATAAATCCCCCCCCCCTCACAGTACAAATCCCCTTCCCCTGCTAAAAACCCCATAGCACAAATGCCCACCCCTCCCCCAGCCGCTCCCTATACTTACCTGAGCCTAATCTCGCTCCAGCGCTGTGCATCTCTCCCTCCTCGATGGCTCAGGGACAGCAGTGGAAGCCATTGGCTCCAGCTGCTGTCAATCACAGCCAGTAAAGAGGAAGCAGGGGGGAAGGGGCTGCACCACGCTGTGTGTGCCAATGGATACACAGAGCGCAGCTTGGGAGCGAGCCTGCCCCCCCATAGCGACTGGCTCGCTATGGGGGTCACTCGACAGGGGGAGGAGGGTCCAGGTGGGCCGCGGGGGACCTGGGAAGAAACCATTACACAAAGTAGGTTAGTATGACATGTATGTTATTAAAAGAAACGTTATAACCACTTTAAACCGAGCCTTACTGAGCAGTGTCTCCTCCCCATTACAGCACTGACTCCTCCTCAATCCTTCCCCACCCTCTCTCTGTGACTTCAACTCCACCCAGCCTAACAGGAGATATCTCCGGCTGTGCCGTCTCTTTAGCTAACCCAAAGCGCTCTGGGAATCCTTTATCATGTTGGAATATTTAAAATGTATCAATGTTTATTTTTAAAATAATGATTGTTATGGGTGCGCAACTACAAGTCCCATGAGGCCTTGCTAGGCTGACGGTCACAAAGCATGACTCCTAAAGGCAGAGGGGGGGATGGGAATTGTAGCTTTCGTAACAGTGGGAGGGGCCACAGGTGGCGCGCCCATTGTAAACGTATAAACGTCCAATAAAAACATAAAAATAAATAAACACAATTTATATTTCCTTTTGAATGAAGTGTATGGATTAGTTCTAGAAACGTCGGACTTTGTTATTCACACGGCGGCGGCGTGGAAAGAAGAAGTTGGCGCCGCGCCCGGGTGACAAGTTCCTCAATTCCGGGCGCTTCATGTTTTGGGGCGGCCGGGAAAATAAAAAAGCTCCTGGGACAACAGACGTCAGACGCGTGACAGCGCGGTCCGCGGGGTGATATATGGCGCCACTTCAATGTTCTGGAGTGACGGATAACTCCGTGATTGCGGCAGGAGGCCTTGGAGGTGACAAACGCGCCCAGGTAATATAACCCCCATCCCCCGCTCCGCGGAACACACTCACAGTCCGGGGGGGGGGGGAACATTCCAATCTATGACATCATACGGGAGAATCAACGAAAGCCAATCTACGAATTTCTCCTTCTGGGTTTTTCTCAAAACACGTTCCCACACGTCCGGCAGATACCCGGGCTGTCCGGCTGTGATCCGCCGGAGCCGTGGTACGCCCAGTCCCACGCCGCCATCTTCTATAGGGGGGCCGGCCGTCTCTTCCAGGTTCCTGCAACCGTGCAGTACCACATTTGGCCAGAGGTGCGGGGGCGCCGCCGACACTCGGAACAGTTCAGAGCCGTTTCGGAAATACTCGTAAACACTCAAATACTCAGGTCCTGAGTGTTTCTGAGCCTTTCCGGGATCAGCCGAGCTGTCCCCGAGTATTTCCAAAGCTCTCCACGCCCCCCCAGACCTCTGGCCACATGCGGTATTGCATGCCATAGAAGTCAATGCGGAACAAATTATCTTCGTTTCCATTGACTTCTATGGGGAAACTTGCTTTGATATGTGAGTGCTTTGGATTACAAGCATTCTCCTGGAACGGATTCCAAGGTTCCACTGTACTAGACACGTGCAATTAATTTCAGTCCGAATGTAAGTCCAGATACGTTTTGGGTTTTTCGGAGATTTGGACGTATACACATCTCCAGATGAAATAGAAACAAATTTTGTTAGAATTCGTTGAAATTTGTTCTCGTATATTTGTTTTTTTAATGGGAGGGGGGGGGTGCTTTGGGGCAGGGAGGGTTCTGCCCCCCCCCCCACCACCACAAAGAACCTTGTCCCCATGTTAATAGGGACAAGGGCCTCTTCCCCACAACCCTGGGTGGTGGGTGTCAGGATCTGCAGGTGGGGGGGGGGGGGGGGTTCTATCAGAATCTGGACTTCCCCCTTTAACAAGGGGGCTGCAAGCTCCTGCCCCCCCCCTATGTGAATGTGTAGGGGAGCCTATCAGAATTTAACAAGGGGGGGGGCGGGATGGGGAGATAGAATTTACGCTAGGAGGGGGAATGGGGGGGGGGTAGAATTTGTGCTCGGAGGGGGAATGGGGGGATGGAATTTGTTCTCTCGGAGGGGGGATGGGGGGGGGAGAATTTACGCTAGGAGGGGGAATGGGGGGGGGGGTAGAATTTGTGGTAGGAGGGGGAATGGGGGGATAGAATTTGTCGTAGGAGGGGGAATGGGGGGATAGAATTTGTGCTCGGAGGGGAATAGGGGAATAGAATTTGTGCTCGGAGGGAAATAGGGGAATAGAATTTGTGCTCGGAGGGGGAATGGGGGGGGAGAATTTACGCTAGGAGGGGAATGGGGGGGGGGGAGAATTTACGCTAGGAGGGGGAATGGGGGATACAATTTGTGGTAGGAGGGGAATGGGGTAGAATTTTTGCTGGAGGGGGGTAAAATTTGTGGTAGGAGGAGGGGGAATGGGGGGGCTAGAATTTGTTCTCGGAGGGGGGATGGGGGGGGAATCTATGATAGGGGGGGGTCATATTTCACCCTGAGCACTAGAATGGGGGATACAATTTGTGGTAGGAGGGGGAATAGGGGGATAGAATTTGTTCTCGGAGGGGGGATGGGGGGGGGGATTTATGCTAGAGGGGGGGAATGGGGGGATAGAATTTGTGCTCGGAGGGGGGAATGGGGGGATAGAATTTGTGCTCGGAGGGGGAATGGGGGGATAGAATTTGTTCTCGGAGGGGGGATGGGGGGGAATTTATGATAGGGGGGGTCATATTCACCCTGAGCACTAGAATGGGGGATACAATTTGTGGTAGGAGGGGGAATATGGGGAAAAAATTTGTTCTCGGAGGGGGGATGGGGGGGGGGGATTTATGCTAGGAGGGGGAATGGGGGGATAGAATTTATGCTCAGAGGGGGAATGGGGGGATGGAAATTGTTCTCGGAGGGGGATGGGGGGGAAGATTTATGCTAGGAAGGGGAATGGGGGGGATAGAATTTGTGGTAGGAGGGGGAATGGGGGGATAGAATTTGTGCTCGGAGGGGAATGGGGGGGTAGAATTTGTTCTCGGAGGGGGGATGGGGGGGAAGAATTTACGCTGGGAGGGGAATGGGGGGGAAGAATTTACGCTAGGAGGGGGAATGGGGGGGTAGAATTTACGCTAGGAGGGGAAATGGGGGGGATAGAATTTGTGGTAGGAGGGGGAATGGGGGGTGGTAGAATTTGTGCTCGGAGGGAGAATAGGGGGGATGGAATTTGTTCTCGAGAGGGGGGATGGGGGGGGAAGAATTTACGCTAGGAGGGGGAATGGGGGGGATAGAATTTGTGCTTGGAGGGGGAATGGGGGGTATAAATTTGTCGTAGGAGGGGGAATGGGGGGGAGAATTTGTCGTAGGAGAGGAAATGGGGGGGGAGAATTTACGCTAGGAGGGGGAATGGGGGGATCAATTTGTGGTAGGAGGGGGAATGGGGGGGGATAGATTTTGTGGTAGGAGGGGAATGGGGGGTAGAATTTTGTGGTAGGAGGGGGTAGAATTTTTGCTAGGAGGAATGCAGGATGGGGGGTAGAATTTGTGCCAGGAGGGGGAATGGGGGGGGGGTGAGCGTGCTGGATTTTTTTTTTTGGGGGGGGTCTCTGAGACATAAATATCACACATTTCAGGGGGAATAGGGGGGATGGAATTTGTTCTCGGAGGGGGGAGGGGATGGGGGGGGGGAAGAATTTACGCTAGGAGGGGGAATGGGGGGGATAGAATTTGTGCTTGGAGGGGGAATGGGGGGGTATAATTTGTCGTAGGAGGGGGAATGGGGGGGAGAATTTGTCGTAGGAGAGGGAATGGGGGGGGAGAATTTACGCTAGGAGGGGGAATGGGGGGATAAATTTGTGGTAGGAGGGGAATGGGGGGTAGAATTTGTGGTAGGAGGGGGGGTAGAATTTTTGCTAGGAGGATGCAGGATGGGGGGTAGAATTTGTGCCAGGAGGGGGAATGGGGGGGGGGTGTGCGGTGAGCGTGCTGGATTTTTTTTTTTGGGGGGGGTCTCTGAGACATAAATATCCACACATTTCAGGGGGGGGGGGTCATCTTCACCCTGAGCACTAGACCACCTTGTCCCGGCGCTGTGCGGATATCCCCCCCTCCCCCCGCACACAATGATTTGAGGGCTCCCGTCCCTTTAAATAGCACCCCCGGGAAATTCTCTGTGCCAGATCTGGCAGTCTGGGGGCGGCCTGGGGGGGGGGGGGTGGGCGGGTGGGTTTAAATCGAGACGCTCCGTATATGTCGCGTGACGACGTCTGCAGCCACCCCGGGTCCCTAAGTTGTTGATGCCGCTGAAGAAATCTGCGCTGGTCGCCATGACAACAGGATTCCGTTGTCTTTCTAGCAGTCGCACAAATGATGCACAAAACTCCCAATAATAGCAGCACTGATGCAATTCCGGGCATGAGAAAAAAAAAAGAAGAAAAGAAGAAAATTATTTATCGTCTTCTACAGCCTGACGCGCGAATCGCGGGACGCGAAACGTGACGACCGTGTCCAGAATAGGACGTTTTGAGAATGGAAAACGAACCTGCGCCGCCCTCGTTGT